>JAEQBH010009263.1:0-105721 GCA_016808115.1 Tetrastigma voinierianum
TAGAGTTTGAGTAGTCAAGGTAGTTGATAGAAATTCTTGAGATCGTAGGATCGATATCTGAATAAATCAATTTACTACTTGTTCGACGTGTACACTTGCAGCATCCTGGATCAAAACTAGAAAGAAAATGATTTATTCTTAAGAAACCCGCTTTTAATCAGTATAATAGATAAGGAACACAACAAACAAGTTTCATGGCATTATTGTTGGGGATTAGATAGTCATTGGGTGATAATGTCACAAATTTGTATAGGTGTTTTGGTCCATCACTGAAAGAGGTGAACAACGACAGCGTCTTCTCACGGCTTAGAGCCGGCAGAAGAACTATGCGGATGTGCGACATCGACCCTTAGAGTTCGAGGTTGGGGATCATGTCTTCTTGAAGGTGATGCCTAAGAGAGGAGTGGTCAGGTTTGGCAAGCGCGAGAAGCTATCGCCGAGGTTTATTGGACCCTTCGAGATACTCGAGAGGGTGGGCACTGTTGCGTACCGGTTGGCGTTACCGCCCAGCATGATAGGTGTCCACGAGGTGTTTCACGTCTCCATGCTCCAGAAGTATACTCCAGATCCAGCTCATGTGGTGAATTGGGGATAGATCGAGGTTGACACGAATGGGACCTTCGAGGAGGGACCAGTGTGCATTTTAGATAGCCGTGATCAGGTTTTAAGACGCAAGACCGTGAGGCTAGTGTTGGTGCTATGGCGTCACTATAGAGTGGAGGAGTCTACGTGGGAGCACGAGGACACGATGCGGGCCACCTATCCCTTCTTGTTTAGGGATGAAGGTACGTGGTTTAGTCGTTTAACATTTAAATGACTGTTTACATGCATGGTAGAATTTTATTGCATATGTATGTGAGTGATTATGATTGTTCAAAATTTCTGAACGAAATTCCTTTTAAGGAGGGGAGAATGTAAGACCCGAGAAATTCCAATTTCTGGAAAAAGGGCAAAATCGTAATTTCGATTACAAAATAGTAATTTCGATTAAAAATCCGAAATTTATTCTCTGGATCTCGGATGGTGAAACAGATTTCACCGTTGGAATCGTCTCGCGAAATCTAGCTAGCATGTAAAATTTCGTAGAATTCGAAAATAGTCGTGCCGTTCGACATCGTCGATGTAAAACATTTAAGATGCGACAAGAAAGTCACATATAACACGTACTCATGTGCCATAAGTTGTATGAGTAGAGAAATGATGAAAATGGACGGCCGAGATAGTGCCGAATATCAAAACTGAGAAAAGAGGAACATAATGGTCAATTTTGGAAAAGTTTAAGTCACTAAAAGACAAAAAAATGGAATAGTGCTTGTCCCTTACAAAATGAAAATATGAGAGCCAAAAGCGATGGGAAAGGATCGATAGGCTGCGAAGCAAAAATGGAGTTTTAATTGTGAGAAGATCTTCCCTTCTCTCTGAAATCTGGGCGTCAACGATCGAGTCTTGGGGATGAGAAGGCACTCTACGCGGAGGCTTCCGGCATGGAGTTACCCGATTTAGGGAGTTTTCTCAAGCCCGAGGTAAGGGTTTCTCCCTACTTGGGTTTATTCCTTCTTTAAGTACTTTTTTCGATGTTTGTTTGAATGAAGTAGTGAGTAGTTTGATCGATCAAACTTGGGATTGAATTGTTAGAAATTTTTTTAGAAATTTTTTACAGTCCGTGATTATCGGGGCTGTTATGGGGTGCTAAATTCATAAATTATGAAATGAATTGTATTGTGAAGGTAATACATAGGGCCGGAAATGGCACGTGAAACCGGGTTCACTAAGTGAGCCCAGATGATTTCAATGAATTTACGGGAATAATGTAAGGTTTCACTATTCCCGAAACAGTGTTCTCAAAATAATTTTTGCGAATTAATATGTTTGGTCGAGTAATTCAAGTAGAATTGCTCGTGTTTGATCATTAGCCTAAGTGAGCTAATTTTGATGTATGAAATGAGAATTTACATGACATGATTGTGTGAATTGAATTCTTGTAAATATATGCATGTTTATATATTTACATGTGAATTAGACTGTATTGGAATTGGCATACATGCATTCCATATGCACTGGAACATCCTAGGACTATAGGAGTTAGTGCATGAGACAAGTCTAGAAAATGGTTCGGAGGGTTGTCTAAAACTAGAAATGATCGGAGGGTAGTCCATACTTAAAATATCAATCGTCGGAGACGACCCAATTGATATACATCGGAGGGTAGTCCACATACAATATCAATCGTCGGAGACGGCCCAATTGATATACATCGGAGGGTAGTCCACTAAATATAACATCGAAGATGGTCCACAATTTATAACATCGGAGGGTAGTCCACAAATAAAACATAATATTCTCATACGAGGCTTGGCGAGTGTGGGGGAGTGATGAGGACTCGGGATCGAGTTGGTCATGTAGACATTGGGTGGATCATGCATTTGCTTGAATGTGTGTTTAATTGGAACGCATTACTGCTTTGCGCCCAGGTGGAGTAGCCCACTTAGGGCGATTCCTGCGAGCATTAGCTCACCCTGTCGAGGATATTATTTTACAGGTACAGGGAGCGTGCGAGGGGACGACTCATCCTAGGGATTGAGGATCGGAAGAAAGCCGGGTTGTGGCTTTGGTTGATGATATATACATGTATTGAAATGTCTAATTTTAATATATGTATTGTATAAGAGTGAAAATATTGTAACTCTTGTAACTATTTGGTATATAGTTGGATTCATAGTTAGTATGTATTATGAGTATCGTTTGTGGGCCCAAGTGGTCGTATTACTCATGTGATTGGATATATTGGATATATTGCACTGTTTGGGACAGGTATATGGGTTTTATTTAGGTATAAGCTCCACGTACAAAGGAGACTACCTTTCGATTTTCATGAGAAATTTGGGTCACAGAGCATTCTGAGTGTTTCGTGGGTTGAAGGGTAGTCAACGGACCCTCGGGTTTGGGGCGTCACAAAAGGTTAAAAAAATCAATTTTGGGTAGAAGGAGGAGATTTCTTTTGGGAGGAAAACGTGAGAGGAGAAGAGAGAGAGAGGGAGAGAGAGCTCTAACTTCTCTTTACGATTTACGGAGATAGGTTGGTCGGAATTTGTTGAGCCAAGAGCGAAGTTCATCTACTCAACAAGAGCTCGCGTGGAGTACCGAAATCATGAGATTTTGCGAAGAATTTAAGCAAAGGAGTTCAGAGGAAATCAAGGTTCGGGTTTAGGAAGTGTCGGACTTCTGAGTTTCTTATACACTCGAAAGTAGGGATTCTTCCTTGCTGGTTTATTTTCCATTATAGGGGCTGTTTGGTTGAGTTTTAATGCGAAGAGCTGTTGGCCCTTTTTTTTTTTTTTTTCCCTAAGGGGCTGTTTGGCAAATTAATGGGTTATGGGAATAGTGCCCTGTTTTGACCCTATATGATGTCCAGTTTTTTGGGTTGATTTTCGGTTAGAAAAAAGAAAAATTTTGGACTAGCATCCTTCAAGGAAATTGTATCCCTATCTGAGAACTTGATGTTAGGTTTTTGAATCACCCAAATTGGATATTTATAACCCAAGTTATGGTCTATTTTTTGGACTCTGAGTTGCTCTGTTTTGGTGAACCTCTTTATCTAGATTTTTTGGGACTGAATTTTGGTTGAGAAAAAGTGAGAATTTGGACTAGTATTGTTGATGATGAGAATCGTGCTCTATCTAAGAACTTGATGTTAGGCTTTTGAATCACCCAAATCGGACCTCTATAACTCAAGTTATGGTCTGTTTTCTAGGACTGCTACAGCTTAGGCTGTTTAATGGTTTTGTGTCTGGAATTGTTAGGGGATAGTTTCTTAAGCGAGTTGAACTATTCTATGGTCTATTATGGCTGTTGTTGCGGAATTTTTGTGGGCATCTCTATGCCTGGCGGGTCTTGAGGATAAAGTTGTCTTTGCTTGGCTAAAGTGACGTACTTGGATGTTAATGTGTGTATACAACATGTTGACATGTGATGAATTGGTGTGTGCAATGGCCGTAAATAGCCCTGATTGATAGTGTGCCACTAATTGATGATGTAGTGACTTGTTTGGATGTTAATATGAATGCTCCAGCATAATGTGCGATGAATGGTTGTGTGAAGTGGCCCATTGCGGCTTGCTTGTGTGTGTGTGTCATTGCTTGATCCTTAGAGATGACGCATGTTGAATGTGAATGTTGATATATGCTTGCATGATATATTGACATGAATGAAATGATCTTATAGAAATTATATGCACTTAGATATTATTGTCCATGATGCATTGGTGATATACATGAGTAGAGTTGTCCGCAGCATTCCTTGTGCATGTGACATGATATAAGCATCTGATGGCATCTTGCATGCATTTATGCCTGAGACATCACATGACATGGGTGTGAGTGCATGGTAGAGATCGACCTTTGTGTTTGGTGTTCGATGGTGGGCTTTCGGTAAAATGGGACAACATCAAAATGAGTCTCACGGTCTCATAAAAGAAAAGAAATGAGAAAATCGTGTATTTGGAGTATAACAATATTCTTGGTTAAACAAATGTATCAAGCGATGAAAGTTCGCGAAAGTGTCAGAAGGCGTGCGAAGCCTACGGTGAGACCCCGGAAATTCGCTACCCACAAAAACACATGAAACTTGGTAAAAACAAGTTGATATCGAAGATTGTCCAATGGATTTTGATTTATAAAACAAAAAGCTTTTGTTTTGGAAAAATGGTCATTGATGGAACATAATGGCGGTTTTCACACACTTAGCATATGCATGAGAGTCGGTGAGACTTGGGACATAGAGATGGGGCAAGTACACATTCTCATCCATAGCGTAGACATTTGAGTAAATGTATGTTTTTACTTGAATGTGTGAAATGGCATTGCATGTGCACTTAGGTGGGGAGTAGCCCTTGTAGGAATTATTCTCTATTGGGCATTGCTCACCCCGTTGTGGGACCCCCTTTCAGGTATAGGGAGTGTGCAGGGAGACAACGCTCACTTGAGGCCGTGATTTTTAAGGAAGCCAGGATGTGGCTTTGATAAATATTTTTGTAAACTATATTAGAACAAGTTAGTTTAATATATGTTGTATAAGATTGTTGTAATAAAGCTCTTATGGACTATTGTAGATATAGTTGTATATTGGGGATATGGACCGGATGGACCTGTGTGGTCATTCTTACAGATACCTTTGGATGTGTTATGGTTATATTGTTATACAGGTTGTATGTTAGGTAGAGCTCCCAAATAAAGGAGACTTTGCCCGATTTTTGTGAAAATATGGATCTCGTTAAATGGGACACAATAATGTGGTATCGGGTTACCTGAAATCCACAGGAATCCGCGGGTTGACGAGTTGTCAATGGGACCATTGGGTTTTGGGGTGTCACAAAAGAATATCATTATTTTAGGAAAAGTTGATAAATCACTTTATCTCGAAATATCTAAATAAACATCAGCCCAAAAATTTATTCCAAGGAATTTATTTTCAAAATGAGTTTTTAAAAGATTAAAAATATTTTAATTTTAATTTTATTAAAAATAGTATCTATTTTTTTAAGAGAAAAAATAATTTCATTGATTCCAAATTAGCAATACCTTCGATAGAAAACTAGTAATACATCGATAAAAACATAAAATCAAAATCGCTAAAAACCATAAATGATGAAACAACATCCAAGTTAATAGCATTGTAAAAGTGACTCAAAGCCTATACATTTAATGATTGAGTCTACGTTTGTATTATTATTGTGACTAGAATACCTTTAACTTCAGTTTTACAGCACACTAACGATCATTGATTTGATTTATTGTTTTTGATCGTATATACTTTGCTTGTTCAAATCACCCAAACACAAATAAACGTTGCACCAAGACGACGACAACCACACGCGTACAAAGGTGATGACAATCATACGCATCAAGGCGACGACTAAATAAAAAAAAACATATAAAAACCTAAATCTGTGTGGAAGAACCATTTTATTGAAAAAAAAATGGAAAAAATGTGCAAATTAGTGATTTTAGGCTAAGAATAACCAAAAAATCACCACTCTTTGCTTAAAGAAAAAAGACTAGCAAAGAAAATGTTGAGATAAATAGAGGCTAGGGTTTAGAGATTTTAACTAAAGAATAAAAATAATTATCTATTTAAAAGGTGTCCTAAAATATTATTTTATTTTTAAACAATTTTATAAAGTATTTACTAAGTATCAAAATAATATAAGTCAACAATTTTTTTCAAATATAATTACTTAAAAAAATAAAAATAACATTATTTTAATAAAAGTATACTTATTTATTGGACATGTTAAATTTGGTTGAAGATATTACACATTGTTTCTAATTACTATACATTAAAAACGAATTGTGAAGTTATAGAATTTCAAATTTTATATTTCATGTGGTGTCACATTTTTCAAATGACATCATAATGTCCCTTTCAGAAAAATGACACTTTAAATCCAAATTTTGATTTCATATGTGTCACCTTTTTAAATTTTAAGTAAAAATGTCATTATTTTTGCAAAATAGCGTAAGATAGTATTGTGATTTTGTAGTAGTGTAATTTTGTTGGTAAACAGTAATCTAGATTAATATATTCATTTGGTAAAGGTTGCTTGACCCATTTTGGGTCACGGGCTGACGGGTTGGGCTAGCCTGCTCATTTCTATTTGGGCTAGCTTTTGATCAGCCTGACCCAGCCCATGCGAGTTGGAGGCCAAAATAGGTTAAAACAAGTCAAAAAGTCAAAACCTAAAAAAATGCTACAAATAATTAATTTTACAAATATATATATATATATATATATATATATATATATATATATATATATATATATATATATATATATATATATATATATATATATATATATAATAGTAAACAAACTTAAATAAATAAATAATGCTGAAACCTTGTTATAATAAAAGTACCCGAACTAACTAGCTAAATAATACCAAAACAATAAAGTGACAATTTAAGCGGCATACGAAAAAAAAAAAAACTTGAAAATATCAATGAAATCTCAACCTCTAATCTTCATTCTCATCCTCATTATGTTCAATAACATGTGATTTCATAGTAAAAGATGTACCTCCTCGATAGTGGTTGAGTTATTGATGATGCTTTTCATGGCGGGGTGGAGCGTCTTTGGAATTACTAAATGATTCATTTGACTCTGCATGTCTGGCTCCCCTACAAATATAAGAAACAAAAGGATCGGTGAGGTTAAATCATTTGTCAGTGCTATTCGGTCCTTTTCGATTGGAAGAAAATCAATTGCTTAGGGAATGAGTTTTTGTGCGTACCTTTTCAGATAAGGGTGGCTTGGTATTTATAATGGATGATCATGATAACTTTCCTAGTTGGATGATGATACGAAATGATACATTTCCTTGTTAGATGATGATACGGATATTTCTCCCATTAGATGAGGGATTTTCTTTCCATATTGTTAACGAATTAATAAGGGATAATTGATATAGGCAATAATTGAAATATCATATTTCCCACAATTGGTGGAAATTAGATTATTTTCCTTTGAGTTGATTATATTACCAGCCTTTTGAAGGGGTGAATTAGGCCCTCGTTTTGGGCTTGTGTTTTGGGGATGTCATCAAGGGCCGAGCACTGGTACTCGGTCTGCTCCTTAATCTCCTCTTAAGCCTGACATTTGGGATTGTGTTCTCGGGCTCATAAGACTCTATTATTTAAACTCGAATGTCATTTCAAATTCTCATCACTAAAGCGAGCGTAGTGGCTGTATCGCTGATCAGGTGTGACCCACGGCTACCAGTGGAGGGTTTGATTAGGGCTTTTCGTCAGTCTAAACGCCTTGTGATAATGATGGCTTTTCGATTTTCATGCTCATTTCGGCTATGGCTTCTAACTTCCTTAAAAACGTCCTCTGACCGTTTGCACTGTGTTCGCTTGTTCTTGAAGCTTTTTACCTCTGCAAGTTTGGGCTTCTTTTTTCTTGAAATTTGTCTGACCATTATTCAGGGCTGCTTTTGGTGGTTCCTGATATCTCGCTCAAGGTCCTCTCGCCCCGCTTCGGGATCGTACGTATTTTCTTCTTCTCTTTTTGGCTCTCTTCTTGCCCGAAGTCTCATGAGGTTTTGTGGCTTGCTTGGTTGGGTTCCGTGATTATTTCTTCTCATTTCCTTTTTTCCGTCTCCGCCCGCATATCTCCAAGGGTCCCTAGTCGCCTTCCGCTTTTGTATATAGGAGTAATTCCATCGGGTACGCCTCGGTTCAGTGGCGACGGGTGGTGAGTCTGACAGTTTAGCTGTGGTGGTCCACCGGGTTGCCCTAGGGGAACCTCCTTTCCCTTTGGGTAAGGGCAAGGGTAAAATTAGTGAAATCCGATATCCTAACGGCTCTGAATATTTGAGGGCTGCTATACAGAATGCTGAGGTCGTAGGCCCTAGTCGAGTTGAACCTTCATATGGTGAGATCTTTGCAGCCCGGTATGGGCCCCCGTTTGGGGTCCAGGTTTGGTGCCCTGACGTGCTGACCTCCTACGTCATCCAAGTGCCTAAGATGATGTGCTTTTTTGAGGTGGTGTTGGAGAATGACCTCCGCTTCCCTTTACATCCCCTTTATAAGTAAAAAGGTCACAATGATTAATGTCTCGCCTCTTCTCGCCTTTCCCCAACTTCCTGGGTATTCTCGCAGGCCGCTAGTTGTTTTTAGGGACAGAGGCCCCGGTGTTCTGCAGATACCCCGCTTAGACTCTTTCAATGTAAAGGAGGCCACTACAGCTTTCTTTAGTATCTCAAAGCCATCAATGCTGTTAGATTATTTGGACCTTCGGGCCTTCCTACAAGTACCGAAGGAACATTTGCTTTATCGCGGGCCGTCATTAGGAGTACAATCCCTTTGACCGGGAGGACACACTTGGCGTTTCGGCCGTCTGGACTACTCCTAAGAACCTACGTGAGCTCCCCTTCACTTTGGTTTGGCCTGGTTTTCAAAGTTTATAGGATATTTCTAACATTGCCTCGTCGCAAGTGGGCCTTCAAGTGTTCCGAAATTCGGGCCTCGCCCTAAAGACAAGAGGTGAAGCTAAGTCGGTTAAGTGTGCTCATGCGGCCTATTCCGAGTCATTAGGTCGAATATTCTTTAATCGTTTAGTGCGAAAATTGGTCTCGACTTCCTTCGAGACCTTCTCCTCTTTCCGTCATGTAGTTTCATTTTACCCCCCCCGTCTTAAAAACCTCTCACCTTCGTTGGAGCCTTTACTTCACAAAGCCTACTCTGGGAGAGCTTCCTGGACACCCCGAGGTGGCTCGGCAAAGAAGAAAAGGAGCGTAGTGGAAAACTCGTGTTTCTTGAGGGAAGGCCCCGTAAGATCTTAAAGGTGGGGCCTCTTCTTCGCTTTCATCCGCTGTCCTGAGCCGGAGATCTCTGGAGGCGCGAAGCCCCCTCGAGGTTCTTCCTATTTCGGTTTGGAGTCCCACTTCGCAGGGCGCTACGCCCCTCCCGTACCGCCGATGAGGCAGAAGAGGTATCGCTTGGTGCCGTGAGGGAGGAGGGACTCTCGCTTTCTCATGTGGAGCTCGCCGCTAGGGCTGTTTCCTCCATCCTTCGCAATTCCGACCTCAAGAAGGTGGACGCTCTGTCCGTTGAGGAGGCTCTGGCTCTTCTGCTTCAGGGAACCGCTTCTGTATGTCCAAGCGCCTCCGTCGATCCTTTTCTTTATTGTTTTAGTTTTGTTAACTGACTCTTTCTTGTTCTTCAAGTGTGGCTACTAATACGAAATGTTTCCAGGCTGGTGGTCACTTACCGAGAGCTCTGCCAAGGCGGCGAAATCTTATAAAGCTAAGGTTGCTTCTGATTCGTGCCACAGTAGGCTGAGATAAAATCAACAAAATTTATATAAACCTGTTCCTACATCGCCAGTCAAGCTACCGCAGTGATAGCGGTTCAGTGTCAGTCGAACACCTGTGGATGGGTTTTCATCCTAAAATGATCAGATAAGTGCACGGCTGCAAGGCTTCCTATTCGACTCTCACTCTGCTTCAAAAACAGTGGAAGTAGGTTGAAAACTGAGAAATTGTAAAAAACTGAAAATAAAGTGTGAAAAGTTAACTTTGAAGATTTAGGTCACTAACTTGGTAAGTTAGGGCAAACAAGTGTCCTCGGGTTTTATCCTCGCGTTATGACATGCAACCTATAGTCCAAGGCATAACCGATCTATGTTTAACTAGCAAACCTCACCCTGAAATCAACTCCCTATTTGAGTCAACACAGTAACATGCACTATGCCCTTACTGGTTTGAAACCCTAGCATTTAAATATCATTCTCGTAGGTGGCCCTCGTGAAAGACCATCTTGTAAGAAACTCATTAAAGGCATCCAGCTATCAAGTATGCATCAGATCCTAAAGCATGGAGAGTGATTGGCCAAATTGATAACATTCAATGCTATTCAACCCTAATTTGAGAAGATGGGGTCATAAACACAGTACCTATGGCTTTTAATACAAGAGGACAACATGCATATGCCCCACCACCAAGCTAGCTTCCTTCCTCTTCAAAGAAAGGAGGCTTAGCTAAGCATCTCTTGAGTTGTCATCCTCAAGAGGGGTGTTTGGCAGCCAAGAAAGTAAGAGAAAGAGAGAGAATGAGAAAAGAAACCTAATTAAAAAAATACGAGACTTTATTTACAAAAAATGAAACTCAGTACAAATTCTTCTCTCCTTCCCAATTGTTCTCCCCAAAATTCTATATTTATTACAAAAAGATAGGGGTTTATATAAAGCACTCAATACATGAAAATACCAAAACCCTCCCAACTTGGCTACAAGTTAAAGGACAAGAGAGTAATACACCAAGTTTGGAGCTCTGCAGCATTAATTACAAAACATGACGAGGCATTAAATTTCGCTTAGGGTCAAGAATTTCGCTTAGCTAGCTAAATCACCAGCATAGCGAACAGTGGAAATTTCGCTAAAGCCGTGTAATTTCGCATAGCGAAATTTCGCTAGCTTTAGCGAAACTGTTTCGTGTGTAGCGAACGCATTTTCGCTAAAATGGTGCCTAGCGAACCGGGTGGTCTAGCGAATTTGAGATTTCGCTAAGGTTGCGAATTCGCAATCCTAGCGAAAAATTTTCGCAACTCTTGCGAAATTCCCGCTTTGTCGATCTTCACTCCCGCCTTCTACCGTGACTCAATTTTCTTCACTTTGGCTTGGTTTTCTCATTACTTTGGGCTGGTTGATGATCAGAACATTGGAATCAATCTTCATGATTCATCATTTGACTAAATTGAACTCCAAGAGTGCGCAAACACCTCGCAAAACAACCAAAATACCCTCTAAATGGCATAAGTGGTACTAAGAAGACTTGAACACTTCAATTGGTATGAATGACATGATTAATGCGCAAAAAGTACTCAAAACCTATCTAATATAGGGTTCAAAATTGCACTTTTTGGGCACTAATCACACCCCCCAACCGAAACGTTGCTAGTCCCTTAGCAATGCAAAAACAAAAAGGAGATGCATGTAGTGATTTGCAAAAAAAGGTTTATGATTCAAAAGGAGCATGCATATAAACACGCTTTTAAATCGAAAAATCGACATCACAATTGTAAACTAATATGAAAAAGAACCAAATCCATACAAGAACAATTCTAGGTCAATCTTGGTTCCATGATTCTAACTTGAATTTCCACCTAAGTCTAATGGTTCTTTATATAAATCCGTGATTGTCAATAAATTGCAAAATTTGTCTCTCCCCCAACCTAGCACTAGACATGGCCTTAAGTCATTAACCGGATAAAGATAGTTACGCACTTTTCTTTATTCAACTACATTGTAAAGTAATGCTTAAAATCTGACTTCACCAAAGTCCGTAACTGGGGTCCACCGATGACTCCCAACCAATTAAGGTTTAGGCATCAAGCTCAAAAGGATCACTTGACCACAAACCTACAGTTTCACTCGACTCCGTATGACTTCTCGAAAAATCACAACTTGGCTAAATCGTTAGGACTCTACCTATCCACCCATGTAACAAACACTAAATCGATGACTCCCAACCAATTAAGGTTTATGTATCGTGCTCAAAGGCTTTCGCCATATTACCCCCTCGGACCGTGCTCTGCTTCAAGGCAAAACTGCGACTTTATTTTTCTTTTCGCCTTTCTTTTTTTCTTTTCTTCTTTTTTGCTTTTTCTTTCTTTTTTAAAGACAACATTGGTCTTCAAATAGTGGGTAACACAAACCCATCCTAGGTTGCCAACATGCTTAAGGCCGGCTATGCAAAGCGAAGGAAGCTTTAACAAATCTACAAATTTCTATTGAAATAACTGAGTGCAAAGTGTGTGAATTAGCATATGGGAGAAACTCCCAAGCCGAAGCATGCCGGAACCGTAAGTGACCAAAATTGTACTTTCAAGCATGGAATTTGTTCTAACATGAGGTGACAAACAGTGCTTCAATTTCCCAACATAAAAGCAATCAATTTGTCCAATTGTAGCAATTCAATTGTTCAATTGAAAAGAAAACATTTATACATGGTAAAGGTAATAAAACATGATATGTACAATTACTCTTAGGAGGTTTGGGGCACTAAAGAATTTAACTATAAAGGAAAAACAAATTTGAACATCCAGACATGTGGCATGAAATTACTCTTAACCAGCCCCCAAGTATGGTGGTGAGGGATTGTAGGCTCGTGAGGATCCAAAGTAGAGAATTTTTCATCGCTGGCCTGCGTTGCACCATAAGGTTTCACCCTCCGCCCATTGACTTTAAACACCCTGGCATTATCCGGGATTGATTAAATTCCATCAACCGCTGGGGTATGCCTCAGACCATGAATGGACTCATTCCATCGGATTCTGAGCTTGCCTGAAATAGATGGAGTTTGGAGTCGTATAAAAGAACTTGGTCACCCTCTTTAAAATTCTTCCCAGTTATCATTTGATCATGCCATCTTTTCGATTTTTCTTTTGCAATCTTCGAATTCAAATAGGCATCATTTCGTATTTCTTCCAATTCATTGAGATCAAGGAACCTCTTGACTCCGGCTTTACTTAAATCCATGTTCAACTTCTTAATTGCCCACCATGCTTTGTACTCGATCTCCACTGGAAGGTGACATGCCTTACCATAGACCAATCGATAAGGGGACATTCCCAGGATTGTCTTGAAAGCTGTCCTGTAGGCCCACAACGAATCAAGTAGTTTGATAGACCAATCTTTCCCGCTTGAGCTACCACCTTCATTAGAATGGTCTGATCTCCCCTGCTGGCAAGCTCCTACTTCTGACCACCCAGTTTGAGGATGGTGGTGTGGCTACTTTGTGTTTCACACCATATTTAGCCATGAGGTTTTCAAATGGTTTATTACAGAAATGAGAACCTCCATCACTAATAATGGTTTTCGGTACCCCAAACCTGGAAAAGATATTGGCTTTCAAGAATTTAATTACCACTCTACTGTCATTGGTTTTGCAGGGAATTGCTTCAACCCATTTGGAGACATAGTCTACTCCCACCAAAATGTACGTATGACCATATGACGAGGGAAAAGGTCTCATAAAATCGATGCCCCACACATCAATAATTCAACAACTAAAATCGTTCAAAGGCATCATATGACGCGAGACAGCCTTCCCAAGCCTTTGGCATCTGGTCACATACACACGTAATATTTGGTGTGCTTCCTTAAATAAGGAATGAAACCACCGTGAGCACCTTCATTGTCGCCGGGAAGCAAATGACCACCACAAGCACCCCATGGCAATGGTTTAAAATTCTCATTGCTCCTCCTCGTGTACATTTCATGATTTGATCTCGAACAAGATTTGAATAGGAAAGGCTCTTCCCAATAATAGGAATGATTTTAGCAAAGAAATATTTCCTATCCGTCCCTTTCCACTCACCGATTCTCCCAGAGTGAGAAAATTAGCAATGTGAGCATACCAGGAGCCTTCTCCAAATGCATTAGGGATTCTTCAGAAATTCATCATTAATAGGTGGATCGTGAGTGTCGTATTATAGTTAACCTTGGACAGAAGACATCTGCCACCACGCTTTCCACCCTTTATCTCTAATGCAAGTTGAACTCCCGAAGTAGCGTAACCCAACTGGATGAGTCTTCGCTTTTGCATTTTGTCAGTTAAGAGATATTTCAGCGTAATGATCTCAGAAATGACTATATCACCCCAACCAAGTATGTTCGGAATTTATCTAAGGCATATACTAACGCAAAGAACTCTTTTCATGTAGTGGTATAATTCTTTGTGCTTCATCTGTGGTTTTGCTTGGGGCTAATACACCACATGAGGCTTCCCATTTTCTTTCGCCGAGCACTCGTTCCTATAGCAAGATCACTCGTGATCACACATCACCTCAAATGGTAATCGCCACTAGGTGCTCGAATCATCGCATTAGTCAAATGAAATTCTCAGTTCTTCAAACTCTTTTCCTGCAATCTTTCTCCCAAACGAATTTTGGCATCCTTCTCAAGAAAGCTTCAGATTGTGGGTTTAGCAATTTTTGGAAAATCTTTAATGAACCGTCTGTAGAAGCCTGCATGACCAAGGAATTGTCTAATTGTTTTCACATTTGTTGGGGTCGGCAATTTGGAAATAATGTCAATCTTTGCTTTATCAACTTCAACTCCCCTGCTAGAAATAATGTGCCCCAATACAATTCCTTGGTTTACCATAAAATGGCATTTCTCCTGGGCTTAAGCACCAAATTCTTCCTATGCACCTCTCGCAAACGGCTCCCAAATTGCTAAGCATTCTTCAAAATCGCCCCCATATACTGTGATATCATCCATGTATACCTCCATTATACGCTCTACCATGTCACTGAACATACTGAGCATACATCGCTGAAAAGTGGCTGGGGCGTTACAAAGCCCAAAAGGCATCCTCCTATAAGCATATCAGTACAAATGGATGCAGCAGTCTTTTCCTCGACCGGCAATTTCTATCCGGAAGTACCCCGAATACCCATCCAAAAGCAATAGAAGGTGTCCCAAACTCTTTCCGTGAGTTGACTATAGATGAATCGCAATGGAAAGTGGTCTTTTCGTGTCACCTCATTGAGCCTTCTATAATCTATACACACCTCCAACTCGGGTTGTAAGCTCCGCAGACAATTCTTCACCCTTCTCGCTTCACAAACAGCCATCCCCGATTCTTAGGCACTAATTCCTCGAAGGCTAACCCATGCTATCAGAAATGGATAATGATACCAGTTTCTGGAGCAATTTCAAGACCTCCACACGAACTACTTCCTGTAGATGGGGATTCAATCTCCGTTGAGGTTGCCTAACAGCTTTAGACTCCTCTTCTAAATAGATGTGATGAGTGCAAATGGACAGGTTTATGCCTTTCAGATCAGAAATTTTCCATCCCAATGTTTGCTTGTTCTTTTTGAGAAGGTGCAGGAGATTATTCTCTCAGGCAAGGGTTAGTGTTCGAAGAAACTACTAACCGGGTAATCGTTTCATTTACTTCTAAAAATGTATACTTTAAATCACGTGGTGGGCTCGAGTTCTAGTCACAGGTTCCTTTGGGTTCACACAAATAATAGAGGCAAATTTCTATTCTTCTTTCTCCAGTACCCCGTGACTAAGCTCATTTCTTAAATTGTGGTTGCTCTCTACAAGGCAATCGGATAACTCAAGTTAAATACATCTCTTGCACTTGCCGTTGGTTAGCCTGTTCCACGGTATCTCAAAATACAGACTCTTCAAAGTCATCCTCCTCCGAGTGCATATGCCTTACCCAAATGAAAATATTGAGTTCCAAGGTCATTTCCAAATGTGAGTTGCATGACTCCATCTCAAGAATTGATGATTGCATCGAAGTAGCCAAAAACGGTCTCCCTAATATGATGGGCACCTGGACAGGTCCTATTGCAATCGGTTCCCAGATCAAGTACAACAAAATCTACTGGATAGTAAAATCTGTCCACTTGTATAAGAGAACGTCCCCTAATGGTTCCTTTTGGTACTTTAATAGAACTGGTCACAGCGAAAGTGTGATGGAAGTGGGTTTCGGGCCACCCAAACCCAATTGTTTAAGCACAACACGACAAATGCATTCACACTAGCTCCCAGGTCTAACAATGCTTTCTCCACGCTAATGCCTCCAATATTCACCGAGATCAGGGACATCCAGATCCTTATACTCACTGAGCCCTTGCTCTATAATACACTAACTTGCTCAGCTAAAGGCCTTTTATTTACATTAAGACCCTTTTTTACCGTGCACAAATCCTTTCAAGAATCTCTTATGTAAGTGAAGAACTCCAGTTAATCATATCGAGGAGAGGAATATTGACTTTCACTCACAAGTAATACTTCTAACATTTCTGCTCGTTACCGTAATGTTTTCTTTGGAGAACCTATGAAACGGAGGGGGGTATTCTAATCTTTTTACTCTCTTTCCTTTGTCCATTGATCGTTTTTCCCCGGGCGGTTCTGTACCACTAATGGAACCGACTTGATCAAGCTTTGATATCATGGCTTACCCTTCCACTTCGTAAAGTCACAACTGCCTTAACTTCATCAGTTTTTGCATTTAAGTCCTCGGTCAGTCCTGTTTCATTCACCACTTTCTGATATTGTTGTGCCTGGAAAGGAGCCTTCCCTTTTCCTAACTCCAAGAATCACGATTAGACAATTTTGCACCAAATGTGATAATGTCCAATTTCCCGCTATGAACTTTCATCGTCTACCGACTAGTTTGGACATTCAGCACCTTCTCGTTTCTTCTACAAATATGCCTTACCACCTTATTTAAATTCAGATTGTCCTGCTCAACAAAGAGAAGATAGTGGAGACCGTTGTTGTATTGAAGTAAACCAAACCGATGTGCTCTCAAGGGGGCGATACAAGGGGTTTGGATTTCCATGACAAATTTGGACAATTTCTCCAATTAGATATTAGTGTCACCATATGGAGTGGAGCATCTATGAGTGGTTTATTTTGACTTATGGCATGGGTGCAGTGCTCTTGGCAAAGGTTCTCGTGGTAATTATTTGACTGAAATTCAAAGCAAGAAAATCAGGATGAAGATAACTCATTCAACGGCTTGTATTTCATACCGGTTTCTTACTCTGCATCATCCAATCTTTGAGTTAAACTGATCAATTTTGCTTTCATCTCTGTGTCTTCAGAAA
Source organism: Tetrastigma voinierianum (assembly GCA_016808115.1). Lineage (NCBI taxonomy): Eukaryota > Viridiplantae > Streptophyta > Magnoliopsida > Vitales > Vitaceae > Tetrastigma > Tetrastigma voinierianum. The sequence continues at coordinate 17,136 of JAEQBH010009263.1, forward strand.
ATGTGTACTTGTCTCCCCTTGGGTGGTTCAATGGCCTTAATCTTTCTAGCTTTCTAGGTGACTAGGTTCATATCCCACTTTTTGGAGGTTTCAAACATAGTTCAGTAAAATCATAGTTTACTGGGATGCTTACTCAAAAAGTTACCCCACACATGGTTTCAACAATTGTTTCATAGGTGGGACATTCCATCATAGAAATGGTTTACCAACATCCATGTATCAAACCCATGGTGTGCATGTGCACCTGATACTCATGGCTAAATCTTCCCAACACCGGTAAAAATCTCTCTCACCATCCCAGCCGCAAAGGTATAAATTTGTCTTTTTCAAATTATTGGTCTTATGAGCACTCAAGAACTTCTTCAGGTCTCACTCGCATTCTAAACCCTACTCCCTTAATGGTTCTAGGTCTCAATGAGTTGAGCCATATCTTGCCTTGTGTCCTTGTAGTCAATGGAAATGCTTTTAGCTTCAAGAAATCCATGTCCATCATACCTTCCTTGAAGGTAGTACTCCTTAAAATCCCTAATATGGAGCATGGATTTTCATTTTCCATACTATGATATGTGGGGAGTAGGGTACTAAATACATGGCCTTCACTACTACATCTTCGCCAGGAGGAATGATACAGACGGGGCACTAACTCTGGAGGGTGGATGTGATCCCCGTGGTTCTATGTGCATTCGATCTGCCGGGGTTCCTGTCGACTCGCTGCTCCTCGTGTGGCTGGATCCATGGTATCAGTTGGTACACTAACTCTTCACTAGCCGGGTCAAGTTGAAAATTTATCCCATGCACCCACCCCGATGTGTCTCTATCCCACCGTTGCATAAACACCTCGTTACAAAAAATTTAGGAGACAACAAAGAGCAACCACGCAGCTCAAGAAAAGATTAAAAATTAACTAACAAAAATAAAAAAATGACTGAATGAACCGAAACAAGGCAGCTTATCGCCAAGGGCCGAAAACTCCGGCGCCTCTCGCAGAATCGAAGCTGCAGAGGTAAAGGTTACCTTCACTTGTGATGTGGATCACAAGTACACCTTAACTTACCATTAGTAGTTTGGCACCATCCCCAACAACGGCGCCATTTGATTCTTGCCACAGTAGAGCTCTCCGCCTCGTGTGCGCACGCCCCGAGAGCTAAAATCAACAAAATTTATATACACTCCAGGCCTCCTACTACTCATTGTAGTCAAGCTACCGCAAAGATAGTGGTCTAGGGTCGAACACTGGATGGGTTTTATCCTAAAAAATGATTTGCATAAGTGCCCTAAGGTAAAGGCTTCCTATCGACTTTCGGATTTGCTTAAAAATACAAAGTGAGGTTGAAAACTGAGAAATTCAAAAAACTGAAAATAAAGTGTGAAAAGTTAACTTTGAAGATTTAGGTCACTAACTTGGTAAGTTAGGGGCAAACAAGTGTCCCTAAGTTCTTTATCCTCGCTAAGCAGACATAAACCTATAGTCCAAGGCATAACCGGATCTATGTTTAACTAGCAAACCTCACCCTTGAAATCAACTCCTATTTGAGTCAACACAAGTAACATGCATCTATGGCCCTTTTACTGTTTGAAACCCTAGCATTTAAATATCATTTCGAGGCTCAGAAGACCATCTAGCGAACCACAAGGCATCTAGCATTGGCATGCAATCGTATCCTAAAGCATGGAGCAGAGTATCGCCAAATTAATAACATTCAATGCTATTCAACCCTAATTTGAGAAGACGGGGGGTCATAAACACAGCAACTCATGGCTTTTAATACAAGAGGACAACATGCATATGCCCCACCACCTCAAGCTAGCTTCTCCTCTTCAAAGAAAGGAGGCTTAGCTACATCCTGAGTTGTCATCCTCAAGAGGTGTTCATGTACTAAGAAAGTAAGAGAAAGCAGTGAGAGAGAAGTGGAGAAAGCAAAACCTAATTAAAAATACGAGACTTTATTTACAAAAATGAACTTATAAATTCTTTCTCCCAATTGTTCTCCCCCAAATTCTCTATATATTACAAAAAGATAGGGGTTTATATAGCTACCTCAATACATGAAAATACCAAAAAACCTCCCAACTCGCTAAGTTAAAGGACAAGAGAGTAATACACCAAGTCTGAGTCTGGCTGGCATTAATTACAAACATGACGAGGTATCAAATTCCCTTAGGTCAAGAATTTCGCTTAGCTAGCGAAATCACCAGCATAGCGCGAACAGAAATTTCGCTAAAGCCGCACTCGCTTGTAGCGAAATTTCCTCGCTAGCTTAGCGAAATTGTCAGGTGTAGCGAACTGCATTTTCGCTAAAATTCCGCCTAGCGAAACTCGTGGTCTAGCTTAAATTTGAGATTTCGCTTAAGGTTGCGAAATTTTCAATCTAGTTAAAATTTTCGCAACTCTCAAAAATTCCCGCTTGTTGATCTTCACTCCCGTTTCTACCGCATCCAATTTTCTTCACTTTGCCTTGGTTTTCTCATTGATTCTCAATGCCTACAGACCGAACATTAAACTAATCTTCATGATTCATCATTTGACTCGAAATTGAACTCCAAGAGTGCGAAACACCTGCAAAACAACTTCAAAAATACCCTCTAAATGGTACATAAGTGGTACTTAAGAAGACTTGAACACTTAATCGTATGAATGACATGGATTAATGATCAAAATTACCAAAACCCATCTAATATGTGGTTCAAAATTGCACTTTTGGGCACTAATCACTCGACCCTCCAAGAGGGTCGCCGAGCCCGTATATGGACTTGATTGAGGAGCTTGTGAAGCATAGGTCTGACTTGAAGCATGCTTCGATGGCGAGGGCGTGGGCTGAGGATAAAGAAAAGAAGGCTCAGAAGGACGTGAAGGTCGCCGAAGACGAGCTGCGGCTGGCCAGAGAGGAGTTGCAGGCTGTCAAGGGTGACCTGTGAGCCAAAGTGACGACATTGGACCGGGTTCACCAAGAGGCTTTAAAGGCTGGAAACTCCGTGGAACGCCGACCTGAGGAGCCGACAAGCTCGATGAACCTCGGGAGAAGGGCGGAGGCTTTACAGCCAAAGGCGCGAAGTGATAGCTGAGCTCAGAGACGAGGCCTGCACCCAATGGGCTTCCGGTTGGCTTGCTTTCCAGCTCAGGGCTTCCCGAGCTTTCTAAGACCTAGAGTTCAACATCCAGCTTTCTGATGAGGAGGTAGAAGAATATGCTTCCGAGGCTAAGGCTGACGCGGGCGCCGAGGTGCTTTCGGGGGCCCCTAATCGTGCTCCCCTGCCTGATTATCTTCAAGTTCCTTCTAGAGGCCGCCTTTTGCCTTGCCCATAGGGCTCCGCCTTTGATCCTCTACTTTCGTAAGTTGAGGCCCGACCTCAAGCGCCTAGGCTTTTTATTTTAACCTTGCTATATTCGAGTGCTAAGCCTAGGATTTTTGTATTGCTTCTGACATTGACTTTTTGTTGATATACAAAGATTCATTAATTAATTTTATTGCTCTTTTTATTGTTTTGCCGATTTGAGTCGCTTTGGCCTCGCTCGTCTGAGCCGTCAACTCGAACCGAGCTATTTAGCTCCTCGGGTCGTCTCGCCTTTATTAAATAAGCTCGCAAACTGAGCTATTGTGGCTCCTAGGCTACGAGGCGTTTTTGAGCAGCTTAAGCTTGGCGAAAATCGAGCTACGGGCCCTTGGCTACGAGGCCTCCTGGAGCAGCTATGCTCGTAACTGAGCCATCGGGCCCCGAGCTATACGGCCCATGGCTACTTGGCAATCTAGGCTATTCTACCTATTCGGCTACCACACTAAAAACCGAGTCAAGCCACCCCGAGCTACATGGCTCGCGGGGCTACTTGGCCTTCTAGGTCGCTCTTCCGGTAAATTAAGCCTGGAAAACTAAGATATGGGGGCCCCTTGGCTACGAGGCCTCCTCGAGTAGTTGCTGCCCTCGTAATATGAGCCACTCGGGCTCTAGATACATGGCTCCGTGACTACTTGGCCTCTAGGTCATTCCACCTTTGACAATTAAGACTGAAACTCATTACGCTTGGGCCTTGAGCCACATGGTTCGTGGCTACTTGCCTTCAGGGCCATTCGCCGCCTTTGCAATTAAGCTCCCGAAAAGTGAGCCGGGCCCTTGGCCATAAGGCCTCCTCGAGCGCTATGCTCAGAATCTAAGCCACCGGGCCTGAGCTACATGGCTCCGTAGCTACTTGGCCTCTAGGCTATTCTCGCCTCGAGCAATTAAGCCTCTAAAAATCGAAGGCCGCTGGGTCTTAAGCCATGGCCTCGTAGCTACTTGGCCTCTAGGCTATTATGCCTTTTGAGAAATGAAAACCCACAGCCACGGGCCCTTAGCTACGAGCCTCTCCTTAAGCGCTTATGTTCTCGTAATCGAAGCTACTAGGCTCCCTTGCGCTACATGGCTCTTGCCTTTCATCTTCCTTCCCTTGGAAAAGGCACGATTTTAATGCGATCATGGAGAATCGAAGGACCTGGTTTCCTAAGTGTCCTTGTTTCCTTTTATAAATAGCACTCTCTAGGTCATACTTTTGCTTTCCAACTTCTTCCTCTTCAGACAGAGCTCCGAGTTTGCGCATGATGAAGCTGCCAGTGGTTTGGTCATCACCGCACGAGTCCTGTCCGTGATCGCGGCCGACGTTTGGTTTCGATGGTCTACCACTCTGTAGGAGCTGTGTTTTTCCCTTGGTTCCTCCCTTATGGAGTTGTGTTGTTCCCTAGCTATGCCATTGATGGTGGAACTACTAGAATGATTCTGAGGGGGCGTGTCAAAGGGAAAAATTTTTAGTCCCGCTTTCTCTGTCCTTTTTTCTTTCCTCTTTCTTCTTTTCTTTCTCTTTCTCTTTTTCTTTTCCCTCTCTCCTTCTCTTTCACTTTCCATTTCTTGTGGTTTTTGCCTTGACCCGGTTTTGGCCGATGTGAAGAATGGTTTTGCTAATTGTAATTTTTAAGATGCAAAGAAAGATTTTGTAACCCTCAGAGGATTTTGTAATCTCCCGTAGAAATTGAATTTTAGATTGTTATGTGACTCCTTTTTCTGTAGTTTCTCCAACCGAGCTCCTTGCTCTATCTTTTCTCTTCTTTTTCCTTATGGGTTTTTTCTTTCTGAGGAGTAGAGAACTGATTGTGTCTCTTGTCTCTGAGGTACTAGGAAAGGCTTCGTCGAATGTAATTCTTTGTATTTAAATGTAACTCCTTTGACATAAAGAACAATCTTGTGAACATGCCTTTTGAGCTCTCGCACCTTCCTAGAAATGAGCCCTGTTTTATCATTATAATCTTACTTTTTGATCCATCACAATTTCAAGTGTTCTGGGTAAATGACAGAGATCGTTATTTAAAATCGGGAACACAATTTTCTTTACTAAAGACTACATTCCAAGGTCTTATTGGTAGAACTGTTTAAGGTGTTCAGCATTCCATGAGTAGGGTAGGGTCTTTCCTTCGTCTGTCTGGAGTTCATAGTTGCCAGGTTAGATTATGCGGGATATGATGTAGGGTCCTTCCCAATTAGGTCCCAGCTTCCCATGTGTGGGGTCTTTCCTTGCTGGCATAAGCTTTTAGGAACCAGTCCCGAATTTGTAACTCCCGGGCTTGACCCTTGGTCATAGTATCTTGTTGTCTTTCGTGATACCCCTACTACGTCAGACTCCGCTCACGCTTTCTTCTGTGGAGATCCAGTTTAGGCTAAGGACCCTTATTGTGTCTTATGCTTGTGAATTCAATCCTTGGTGGACTTAATCCCACCTCAACAGATATCGTCAAAGCAAGGCTAGAGCGAATGGGGTTTCCCAAGTCGGGCCGACTTGCTGCTGTAGTCTCCTGCGGTGGCCTTACAACACTTTTGGGAGGTACTTCTACCCACTTTTAGATTTAATTTAGTCTTCGCCGCCGCTTGAGAGTCCTTATAGTGACCCTTCTTGCCCATTAGGATCATGGATGAGCTGAGGATGAGTAGTAGTTCTGATTCTTCGAGCTCTACAAGCAAATCCTTGAACTTAGGATTGTCAACTCGCTTCCCATTATCGACATGAGGGACTTCGTGATCCCGAACCCGAAGATATTATAGAATGCCATGAAGTTGGTGTACCTTCTCACCGCTATTGTTGCTAAGGGTTCGGCCTCACCTCATTTGGTGTACAGTCCACGGCTAAAATCATAATTTACTGTCCCTTCCAATGTGTGGGGTCCTAATATGTCTAACTCTAATATCGAAAAGGCAAGGGACTTGCATTGATGTTAGCTGTCCCACAGATGAGAGACTCACATGTTCCCGACAAGCTTTTCATTTTCTCTCACTTAGCTCCCTGTCAAGGCTCTTTACACTGTGGGCCAATAGTACCCCTGCCTTAAGGTTTTTCCTGCTAAGGTCCGAGCTCCGATGTGGTTGCCACAGATGCCTTCGTGTACTTCCCGGAGTATGTAGTTGCTGTCTTCCTTCCCTACGCACTTAAGAATGGGCGTAGAGAAGCCTCGTTTATTAAGGGTCCCCGATGAACTGAATCTCGTCACCTTTGCTTTCAGAGTTCGATGCCTCCTTTCGGGTCGCTTCGCCATGTACCTTCCACCAAGTAATCCTGCATAAATCCATCCACGATTCGACATCACAGGAGACTCCCAAAGACTTATGCTAACAGGCTCTGTGATATCCACCATATCGGCCCGCTAGGTCTCTGGTGAATTAATGACAGCTACCATGCACACCAGAATTTTGTTTCCTTGTACATATTTCATCTCGAACCCGAGAATTTTAATAATTTAATTCTTGAGATATAGATCATCTGATCTTCTCACCTCTGTTTGTAGAGCTCTCTGATCCGTTTGGCTCACCACCAGAGTCTCACTCAATCGATTCGCTTCCACGAGTGGGCGAGGTTAAGTCCAATGATGATACCTCATATCTGCCCTATTGATAGCGCTTCTAGTCGACCCATATGTATTCCACATCTATCTCGTCGAGAGGTCGATCGGGACATGTACCGCTTCTTCTCGGGTACCAGCACCCGGCCCACGCGACAATCAGAACTGGAGGCTCAAGGTCATTGGGTAGCTTTCTGTAGACTACTGGGTGTAATTCCATGATGAAATCTCGCTAAGATTTGGCCCTTTACCTTCCGCCCCGGGTTTGTACCTAATGTAGAGCCTAATCACCTATAGCCCACTTTATCACCTCTAGAGGTTTCAAGCCGAGGCAAGATTTGCCTTACTCCGATATTTAGTCAGACTCGATGGTACGAGTTTCAAGTAAGGTCGGATTTTCTAGATGTAGTTACCAACGCTAGGATTATCACTCGATACCTCCTTTGCTCCTCTTAAAAGCTCACCGCAATAGTAGATCGGGGTTGTTGCACTGGGTCCCATTCTCTCGACTAAAGGGCGCACTAGTCGAGAAGTTTCCAAACGGCCAAAGCGTAAGGGTTGAGCCTTCTCCCTCGGAAGGGCTTACTAGAACGGGGGGAGAGCTCAGGTAGGTTTTGAGTGTTTTGAATGCCTACTTGCAGTGTGCATCCATTGGAAGGCCTTTTTCATAACCTGAAAGAAAAGTTGACATTTGTCGCTGACCTTAGACACGAAGCGGCTCAGCGCAACTATTGTTCCTGTCAGGCGTTGAATGTCCTTAATGTTTGAAGGTGGCAGCATATCGAGCATGACCTTTATCTTGTCTGGGTTTGCTTCTATTCCTTAGATGTTGACTATAAAACCCAAGAACACTTCGGTGGAAGCGCATTTGATGGGTTAACTTCATATTGCGGCTTTCGGGACGCAGACGCCTCGGCTAAGTGGGTTATGTGGAGCTCAACCTTTACTGATTTTACTGACATGGCATCTATATATACCTCCATAAATGCTCCAATTTGCTTTTGGAACATCTTGTTCACCAACCTTTGGTAGGTGGCTCCTACGTTCTTCAGTCCGAAGGGCATCACTCGATAGCAGTAGGTTCCTTTTCCAATGACGAATGAGGTCTTCTCTTGGTCGTTAGGATCCATATTAATCTGATTATAGCCAGAGAAGGCGTCCATGAAGCTGAGGAGTTCATGATCGGTCGTGGCGTCACTGAGGCCCGATCCGAGGTGGGGAAGCTATCTTGGGCAGAGCCACGATATCTTTGTGAAATCGATGCAAAGCCGCCACTTGCCGTTTGCTTTTTTGACGAGAACAACATTGGCCAACCACTCAGGATATTCCACCTCTCTGATTGCCTTTGCTTGGAGGAGCTTGCTGACCTCTTCATTAATCGCCTTCTGTCTTTCTGGGGCAAAACTCCTTCTCTTTTGCTTAACCGGTTTAAAGAAGGGACTGACGTTCAACCTGTGGGTGATCACTGTCGGGTCGATTCCGCCCATGTCTTCCTGTTTCCAGGCGAATACCTCCATGTTCTACTTTAGAAAACGGATGAGAGGGCTTTTGTTGTCTTCAGCTAGCTTAGAACCTATGTAGATGAGGTGTTCTGGTTGGTCGCCAAGTTGTACAGGCTCTAGTTCTTCTGAGGGCGCATGTCGAGTGCTTACCTCGTCTAGCATGTCGAGCTCGTCCATATAGATGTTGTAGATCGTTTTTTGCTTCATTGAAGCTGAGTAACACTCCCTGGCTATGCGCTGGTTTCCTCGGACCATTCCTACTCCATTTGCAGTTGGAAATTTGATAACCATGTGATAGGCGGAGGGGATGGCCATTATGGTATTGAGAGAGGGCCTACCCAGTAACATGTTGTAAGCCGATGAGGCATCTGTATGAAATCTTCTTGTTGTTGTAGGCATGGGGGTCTCCAATGTGAGCACTAATTTGTGTATCGACCCTAGGGCAACACTCTTTCTTTAGAGAACCCACGTAAGTAGGCGTTGACTAGCTCTAGCTTCTCCCTTCCAATGCCCATTTGTGAAAGTAGATCTGAAGAATAGTGTGTCGATCGAGCTTTCGTTGTTGACAAGGACCCTGTGGATCGTTTTATTGGCTACTACGGCTTTTATCACAAGTGGATCGTCATGGGGATGTTGGAAGCCTTCCATGTCGGAGTCCGAAAAGGTTATGGTAGTATCCAACCGAGGAAGTTTGGATACGGTTTGTACTTCTAATGTTTCCCTTTGATTTGATCTTTGCTTGTAGTGGGCGTCTGTTGAGCTGGACTCTCCGCCTCCTGCAAACTCTCCGGAGATCACATGGATTTCTCCCAAAGGCGGTTGGTGCTAAGCTGGGGTTGGCTGATGAGGTGGTGGTGGCTGGACTTGTTCTTGCCCTTCTGAGGCCACATAACGACGAAGATGTCCGTTTTGGATAAGGTATTCACAGTATTTGGTATTGTCTCTTTTTGTTGGGTCTGACTTTATCTGAGATAGCCACCTCATAAAATTTTCATGTTGCACTTTGCGTAGGACCTGTGACATTGAGGCTGTCAGGGGGGTGTATTGCCGAGGTGAATACCGCTGCTGCAGCTCAGGCTGAGGTGGTCCCAGGCGGTCTCTGACGTTCCCTTATCAGTTTGGCGCCGTCTGTGGGAATGACAATTCCTTTACAAATAAAGCTGAACTTTCAGTGAATGATGGTATCAACTCGGAACATAAGCAGAAGCCACGCCAATCCCCCAAGGATGCCAGACTAGCAAGGTGACATAGATAGCCGACCTCCTAGAGGCACACTAGAAACTTTGCATGCCAATACCGATGAGATGGAGGCACTCCGTCTCACAAACCAACGTCTGTTGAGAGAGTTGGAGCAACTCACTAGGCAAATGCAACGCCCCCAGGAGGTGCGACGGGCGAGGCGAAAACCCATTACCGGAAAACAGCAACACCTCAGTACTCTCGACGGATGGAGAAGGAGACTAGCCAAGCTAGGGATAGGGGCCCCGGGCTTGGCCCTTTCGCCTTCATGTGGCTGAGCTCTTGCTGGATGTCACTGAACCTCTGCTCCTGCTGACCGCTCCCTGTTTCCTAGTTGATAGGGATGGGTCCATCGCCTGTTGTCTCACGCCATGCCTCTCCTCACATTGCGATTCTCCCAGGGAGGTTTGTAGGGATCATGCTCCTAAGCAGCTAGTCTCTCACCTTCTCATACAGCTTCTCGAGGAGAGTCGAGTGTTGCGCTGATTCTTCTTAGGTAATGGGGTTTTGGCCTTCTGCAGTGCATCGCTCCCCGAGGGCGTTTATGCCTGATGGGTTGCTCAACTCTCTCGGCGGGCGCGTTGGTTGGTGAGGCCGGAGCTCTCCATCTCGTCGGTATTGGCGTCATCAGAGTTTCTGTGCCTGGGAGTCGGTGTCTATGTCGCCTTCTTTGGTCTAGCATCCTTGGGATTGGCGTGGCTCGCTGTTCAGTTGATGCCATCAATCAAGCAGAGTTCACCTTGGCACCTTAATTGGTTTATTATTCCCGAAGCGGCCTTGGAGCTGATGATGTTTTCCAGCCGGCTAAGAATTTGGAGCGTCTTTGGAATTCTTTGAGCGTCCGTGACTGGATGCTTGGCTCCCTGCCGAACGCAAAGCAAAGGGTCCGGCGGGGTTCGCCCATTGCCTCTCCGATGCCTAAGTCAATTCCTTTCAGTGGAAGAGAAAATCAACTGCTTAGAGAATGAGTTTTTTGTGCGTACCTTTCACCGATGGGGTGACCTGGTTTTTATAATGGGTGATCATGATAACTTTCCTAGTTGGATGATCATACAGAATGATACCTTTCCTTGTTGGATGATGATACGATATTTCTCCCATTGGGTGAGAGATTTTCTTTCCTTATCGTTAACCGATTAATAAGGGATAATTGATGGACAATAATTAGGAAATATCCTATTTCCCTAATTGGTGGAAATTGGGTATTTTCCTTTAATACTGATTCTTTAGGCTGATTATATTACCAGGCTTTTGAAGGGGTGAATTGGGCCGTCGTTTTGGGCTTGTGTTTGGAAGATGTCATCAAAGGCAGGAGCAGTGCGGGCACAACTCATCAATCCCTCTTAAGCTGACATTTGGGCTTCGTGTTACGGGCCTGCGGCTCCCTCATACATTTTAAGCCCAGATGAGTTATCATCATCTATTAATTAAAATATTAGATATTTACAACATACATTCATTTATATTTGGAAATAACAAAATATTTTTTTCTATTTTTTATTTTTTCCGAAAATGCATCTCAACCCTATAATAATGAAATATCCTATTTGTTTTGAAAATTCATTTTGTTAGAAGATATAATCATATTAAGAAAGAAATAAGTGTATAATTTTTGTTAATTATTTTAAAAACAACAATATTTATTTATTAACACTAGACTAAAAATAATAAAATTATTTAAAATATGCTGATAATTTAGTTATCAAATGTAATTTAATTTATAAACTAGTACAACTTCATTTTTATAAAAAAAAAAACATATATGATTGAATAAAATTTAAATGATAAATAAAAAAAATAAAATTGTAAATATTTAAAATAGGATTAATGAAATAAATAAAATATATTCAACATTAAAACTGTAATTTATTTAATTCAAACATTCCGTAATTTTTCATACAAGATTTTTTAAATATTAAATTATCATATAAATTATATTAAAAATATACATTTTAAAATTGAAAATAAAATTGTTAAAACAACAAAGTTTAATATATTAATCATATATATTATAATATGGTATTTTAATACCCTTATACTAAAAAGAAAATAAATGAAAATATCGGGTACATGATTTCAGGCCAATCAGTCTAATCGGGCTAACCTGGGCCAAACCCACATGGGGGTTTAAAGGCCAAAACGGGTCGAGCCATGTTGACCCAATTTTATTCATTAAAATTTTCAACTCAATCCTTCAAAAATTTCGGCTAAAGTGGACTGACCCTTTGATCTCAACCCATATTACCAGCTCTAAAATCATTACCCACCACATCAAAATTTAACCAGTCGTGTAAAATCAATATTGATTTTAGTACAAACAAACAAATTTGTGATAAATTTAAAGAAAAATAGATAAAAAAAACCTCAACTTTCACGGTTTTGGCATTTATATCATGAACTAAAAACATTTCTTTAAAAAATATACAAACTTTGATTTTAATTACAGATGCAGACTTGAACAACCCGAACTTGATTCCGAACCTTGACACCTAATGACGTAGCATCCCAAGTGGTGTGGTATCTTTGGTTACGAAAACAAAATCCTAGAAAAATTACTAAGAAAAGTTTGAACTTTCGAGACTTTTGCATTAAGTTTCTCAACTTTTGCATTAAATAGTGGAATTTTTTTTATTATGTTAAATAATTATATAAATATGAAAAATAATTAAAAAATAATACATGTGGAGGTTTTCTTAAAAATATCTAAGCTTAGGGAAACCAATTAAAAATATTTTAGTTTTATTAAGATTTCTATTCTTACAAGATTAATAAGCGAGTTGGGTTTAAAAGAACGCGCGGGCATTGGGTTTAAAAGAAGTGGCGCTGGGCCGCTCCTCAAGTCAGAAGCCGGGTTAAAAGGGCTAATGGCTTGAGACCAGATGAACGGTCAGGCCACGACGAGGCCAGCAGGGCCAATTCATCCCTCCGAGTAGATGTGAAAAGTCCAAGAGCCCATAATCTTATCGTGGTCCCGAATCTCTGATAAGGGGAAGTGAATAATTTGATATTGCTTCCTAATTATCCTTTTTGATCTTACGATAAGGAAGAAAATCCCCATCTAATAAGAGAGTCCCTTATGCCATCCCGATTGGAAAGTCACCCACTATAAATGCTAGGCAGCCCCATCCGGTGAAGATGCGCGCAAACCATTCTAAGCAGTTGAATCTTCTCTTTTCAAGAAAGAGCGACTTAGGCATCGATGACAGGCGTGAGCCGTGTCCTTTTTGTTTCTTGTTTTTGTAGAGGAGTCCGACATACGGAGTCAACGGACCGGCCAAGCAAATCCAACATGCTCCGGCCGATTAGGTTGAAAAAGCATCATGGTTGGCGCGCTTCGTAGGAGCAACCGGTTCCTTTACAAATAAAGGCGATCTCTTAGTAGCGATGGTATCGACCGAACCTGGCGAGGAACCCGCGTCGATCACGAGAATCTGAGACCCGACGAGAACCCAGCGTAGATGGCCGACCTTGCGAGTCTTGGCTGGAAACTATACACGATAACACTGAAGCGAGATGGGCACTCTGTCTCACCAACGGCAGCGATGAGGTGAGTAACTCACGGGCGGATGCAAAGCGCGGGGAAGTGTGGCGCGGGCCGAGAAGGCCCGCAATCACCGATACCGGGAAGAACAACCACCTCGGCCCTCCGAGAAATAGGCGGAGATCAGCAGGGCGAAGTGCAGGCCTGTAACCTTGAGGCACAATGAAGCAATACTCGGAACATTGGAAGCGATGAACTGACTCCACTCATCGATGAGGAATCGGGAGCGATCATAGGAGCGAGTGGGAGCATCCATAGAGGGCTCGGCCACTTGGAAGGAAGTCGTAAAGTAGGAAGCTCTCGGACTGCATCAGGCACCACAGTCTTTCAAAGCGAGTCTAGTTCTGGCAGAAGTGCTACATTTCCTTCCGACCAAAGTTAGGGATGCATGAATGTAGCGTTCGATGGAACAAAGGATCCCGTTGACCATCTTAATACTTGCCCGTCAGAACCGGATGGAATTTGCATGGATATCGAGACCCCGTCACGATGCGAGCCTTACTTCTATCACGCTAAAGGCTGACTTGTTGGCTTGGTTTAACGGGCTTTCCCGCCATCCGTCCAGTCTCTTCGTTTAGAGAGCTCTCCATCGCATTCGTCTCCCACTTCATTAGAGGCCAGGACATACAGGAAGCCGAGTTATCACTTAGCTGTCATAAAGCGAGAACCCTGAAAGTCGAGTCTTATAAATACAGAGGTTCTTAGGAGTCATTAAGGTAGATATTCCCAGACGAAGTTCGCCATACCAGCATTCATCATTTGGGCTAAGTGCAGTCAAAGACTTAATGTTTTCCATCTCAAAGAATCCTTAGGCAACCATGGCTGAGGTGCTTGCTAAAGAAGAGAAGTACATTAACGGCGAAGAAACCCTCATATCAAGAAATCTTGACCAGAGGAGAAGAGTAGGGCCAATGACGATAGAGCGAAGCCCTAGGGACAAGAGATCACTGAAGGGACGGAGAATGGTCCCCCCGAGGCGAGAGCATCGGAGACCGCTAGGACCACCTCGGCCGTATGGCGGTAGTATTCACCTACCTGATTCACCCCAGTGACCCACGGTATCACAAGTCTTCTTGTGAAGTCTGACATGAAAATTTAGAGATGGCCATCCCGGATGAGGTCGGATTGACGAAAAGAATGCTTACAGATCTTTGTGAGTTCCATAGGGACCCGGACGTAACCGACGATTTCATACGACTCGGAAGGAAATAAAATACTTGATTCGACGGGGTATCTTGAGCTGCCTCGAAGGTCGGGGTCCCGGCGCAACTACCACCACCTCGGCGGCTGACCTGACTCGACACCAGGCCCTTGGGAAATCCGTGTGATCTCTCGGGGATTTCTGGGGGGTAAGAGTCGGCTTCGGCGAGAGGCTTATTTCGTGAGCCAGGTCAAAGAGAGGTCATGGAGGTGCGGCAGTGTCAAACTCTCGTGGATACGCCGTAACCTTCTCGGATTCGGACACGGAAGGATGTCAACATCTACGATGACCCTTTGGTGATAAGGGTAGTTGTGGCTATGAACAATCACCGGGTCCTTGTCGGCAATAGGAGCTCGGCCCGACATCATCTTTGCGTCGACTTTTGTGGGAATAAGGCATCGGAAGGAGAAGGTGGAACCGGTCGACACCCGCTCTGAGATTCTCTAGAGAAAAGTCTTTACCTTTGGGGTGAATAGTTGGTGCTCACGGGGGCCATTGCCAGCGACAACAATAGTAAGATTTCTCATAGTAGATGCCCCCTTAGCTTATAACGTGTTATTGGGCAGGCCCTCTCTTAACGCCATAAAGGCTATCCCTTCCGCTTATCACATGGTGATCAAGTTCCCCGCCACAAACGGAGTAGGATGGTTCGAGGAGACCAGCGCATGGCCAGGGAATGTTACTCGGCATCAATGAAGTAAAAAGCGGTCGACATCATATACGTGGGCGAACTTGACATGCGAGACGAGGTCAGCACTTAGCCTGAGCCCTCGGAAGAGTGGAGCCTATACAGCTAGACGACCACCCTGAACACCTCGCCTATGTTGGTTCCAAGCTAGCGGAAGACCTCAGAAGCCTCCTTATCCGCTTCTTAAAACAAAACAAGGATGTTTTCGCGTGGAAGCAAGAGGACATGGGAGGGATTGACCCCGCAATAATCACTCACAAACTAAGCTTCAATCCATCCTTTAAACGGGTTGAGAAAAAAGAAGAAGTTTCGCCTAGAAAGACGGCGATTAATGAGGAGGTGCGACAAGCTCCTCTAAGCGTGCAATCGAGGGAGTGGAATACTGAATGGTTGTGACGTCGTACTAAATCAGCGAATGGAAAATGGGTGATACATCGATTTCATTGGCGTCAGCGAGAGCATGCCAAAGACAACTTCCCTCTACCTCGGATGGAGCCTCGTAGTAGAAGCGCCCTGGTGTATGAACCCTCGGCTTCATGAATGCTTTCTCGGAGCTTCTGGCTTGATCAACTTGGATTAGACGACCCGAGAAGACTTTATTTGTCAGACCAGGACTGTGCTATCGAGTAATTCCCTTTGGACTAAAAAACGCAAGAGCTACTGCAGGAGTTGGTGAGCGGGGATGTTCGAAGTAAGAGGAGGGACATCTATGGAGGTATATATAGACGACATGTTAGTAAAATCAACTATGGTCGAGCTCCATATAGCTCATCTGGTCGAGCATTCAGATCACGAAAAAGTGACATGAAGTTGAATCCGATAAATGCGGCTTTAGGTCTCAACGGGGAAAATTCTTGGGTTTTATAGTCCTTGGCCAAGGAATAAGCAAACCCGGACAAGATAAAATTTGTGCTCGACATGCGCCGCCATCGAACATAAAGGAGAACTCCCGATGCCAAGCGGAATAATTTATGTTGGCGTTTGTGTCGAGCGGCGATAAGTGTCGACCCTTCTTCGAGGTTCTAAACTTTCCAATGGGATGCACACTCTGAAGAAGCTTGATCCAGGCGGTAAAAACTTATCTAAAGCTCCTCCCCATTTTGGTAGTCCCTGCGAGGCACCTTACTCTTTAACTCTTCTTGGTTCAAATTTCTCAACCGG
Source organism: Tetrastigma voinierianum (assembly GCA_016808115.1). Lineage (NCBI taxonomy): Eukaryota > Viridiplantae > Streptophyta > Magnoliopsida > Vitales > Vitaceae > Tetrastigma > Tetrastigma voinierianum. The sequence continues at coordinate 33,319 of JAEQBH010009263.1, forward strand.
GGTCGTCGTCGGAGACAAAGACGAGTGATGGCAGTCTACTATTGTACCGAGCTTTGAGAGAACAAGAGGTACCCAAAGATGGAGAAATTAATCTGGCATTGATGTAAGTAACAGAAAACTCCGCCCTTACTTCGAAGCTCATACCATGAATCGTATAATATCTAATGAAGCAAGTGCTACCTGAACGAGAGACCTCTTGGAAGATTGATGAAGTGGGCCATAGAGTGACGGTCGACGCCGAGATACAAACCGAAAAGCGACAATAAAAGGGTAGATCTTGCGGACTTCGTCATGGAATTCACCTCGATGAGGCTTGCTAAAGCTACTCAGTGATGTTCGGCCTCCACTGTTGGAGGGTGTCGTAGATAGAGCCCATGATGCTCAAGGGAGTGGTGCTGGTCTAATTTTGAACTCTCCGGATGGAATAGATATTGAGTATGCACTAAGATTTGGGTTGAACCTCAATAAAAGTCGATGTGGTGTTGTCATAGTTGGGCTTAACCTCGCCCATTCCATGGAAGTTGATCAACTAGAGGTATGCAGCGACTCCCAACTGGTAGTAAAACAAATAAAAGACTCCTACGAAGCCAAAGGCAAAAAAAATGATCATATACCTCAAGAAGGTGCGGGAATTACTTAAGAAGTTAATACGAGTCCATATCAGACACATATCGAGGAAGCGAGAGGGTCGCGAGCGGATGCCTAACAAGCGCGGCGGCTTCCCAAGAAGACCTCCAATGGGCCGACCTGCACAGTGGCACACTTCCCGGAGACCGATCTCAGCCAGAGAGATCTCTCTTTGTCATGTCGGCAGGGTTGGATGGACGTTTGGGACTACTTAATGCGGAAGGACTCTTGCGGCGACTGAAGGAGGCATCTAAGCAGGTCAGTGCGCCCGGGTTCACCTATTCATCGGGAACCCTTTACTCATGAGGTTTTGCACACACATCCTCAAGTGCATTGCAAGGGAAGGCAGTAACTACATCTTTGAGGAATGCGTGAAGCGTATGTGGAAATCACATCAAGACTGGGCGTGGCGGGGAAAGTCTTAGACGAGAGTCTTGTGTTGGCCCATGATGTTCAAAGGCGCAACATGGCGATCAAAAAAGTGCAAAGTTTGTTCATGCTCCAATCTCGTCTCCCATCAGGAGCCAGGCGTTGGTTATAGCCCACGACTTTTCGACCAGTGATTGGACATGTGGGACCTAACCCGTTGGAAGTGCGATGCAGAGCATCGTGTTAGCGAGTGGATTGTTCACGAATGGGTAGAGAAGTCGGGCCCTTGGCTACTATCATAGAGCAGTATGACTTAGTTTGGCATTCCATAGTATGCGGGTTTGGAATCCCGAGCCACAGTGTCGGTATTAGAAACAATTCGACAATCCTAAGTTCAGGGATTTCTGTGCCAAGCTCGGAATCAGGAACTACTACTCGTCCCCAGCTCATCCACAATCCAATGGACAAGCAGTCTGTCAGAACCGCTTAAAAACTGACATTGAAGACGAGTTGGAAAGATTTAAAAGAGCAAATCGGTGAATACCTCCCCAGGTGTTATGGGCATGCGAGCCTGCCTTGATCGGCAACTCGAGGGCCCGGTCGGCTCTAGCCTTTGGCATCGGGGTGTAGTAGCCCACTGTCGGATCAGATTCGTCCCAAGGATTGAATTGATGTAAGAGCATAACGAAGAGGCTCTTCGCCTAAACCTAGACCTCACTAGATGAAGCAGGCAGGTCACGAAATGCAGAGACTACCAAAGGAAGGCAATAGTCTTATGACCAAAGGTCAAACCCGGAGCTATAAGCCTAGACCTAGTTTTAAAAAGCCACGCCGACGAGAAAGATCCTACATGGAAGAGTAGGACCCGATTGGGAAGGCCCTTATATCGTGTCACGCGTGGTTCGACTGGAAACTCGAACTCATCTGTGGAAGAAGGAAGAATTCTACCTCACTCTTGGAACGCTGAGCACCTCAAACGATTCTATAAATAGACCTCTGATTGTAATCTTTAATAAAGTACCATCAGTTTTCAGATAACAGTCTGTGTGTTAATTTGATTACTTTAGCCTTGTATATGAATAAAAGCAAGGCTTATAATTAAAGAAAAAAGCATACGGCTTCGGCTAGTTTGAAAATTACACCTCGGAATACGCAATTATGCTTCACAAAAAGAAAAAATTGTTCTTTATTTAAGAAAATCTGTTGATTAAAAAAAGTTACAATTAGCAATGTCATCCTTGCATCTCGGGAGTGAACAAGCCTGTGCTCTAAAGGAAAGAAAGAAAAAAAAAAAAAAGGAAAAGGAGAAGGAAAAGGAGAAGGAAAGGAAGAGAAGAAAAAAGAGGAAAAAATGGAGAAGCTGATCTTAAGTTTTTTGGTACACGCCCCTGCAGATGCATTCCTAGCATAGCTAGTCATCGGACATAGCTGAGAACTGACATATCTCCACGAGGAGGCTAGGAAAACACAGCTCCTACGAGCAGACCATCGGGCCAGGAACGTCGGCTCACGATCTCAGGCGAGCCTCCTGATGACGACCAAACCTTGACACTTCATCATGCGAATTCGATTATGCACAAGGGAAGAAGGTTTGAAGCATGAGCACCATACGAGAGTCACTATTTGTAAGGAAGCCGGGGCGCTCGGGAAGTGCGCAATCCATTCCAATTCTCCATAAAGCAACATTAAAGGCTGCACGCGCCTTTCGAAGAAGAGCAAATAGGCCAAGTAGCGGGCCCCGATAGCTGGTTGTAGGCTTAATAGCTCGGGAAGGTCTCGGGCGCCCGGGGCCTGGTGGCAATTTGCGGAAGCAACGGCTGAGCTCGGCGCCCGAGCCCAGTGTTTCGGTTCTGAGCTTAACGTTTCGGGGAAGGCCTCGGCCCGGGGCCGTGGCTCGGTTTGCGACAACGACTCGGGGCCTCGGCGCCCGAGGCCCGGTGCTCGGTTGCGAGGAGCGGGCTGGGAAGCGCCGGCGAGGCCCGGTGGTTTAGTTCGTGAGCTCAGCTACTCAGCCCAAGGCCTTGCGGCCTGGGACGGTTGGCTCGGGCACATTGTACGAGAGCCTCGGTAACATTTGCTGACAAAGGCCATATAGCCCGCGGGCCGGCTTAGCTCGGGCACATTGGCCCGGGCCTCGACTCGGATTTTGAAACTCATTTGCTCAACAAAAGGCCATATAGCCCGCAGACATTTCGCTCTTGCACATTAGCCACCGAGCCCCTCGGCTCGTCTTCAAGACCTGACACAGCAAAGGGCGTATAACCCGCGGGCCAGCTGGCTCGGGCACATTAGCGCTGAGGCCTTAGCGGCTCAGGTCTTGAGACCTCGGCCGCTCGGCTAAGGCCGTGTAACCCGGGGCCGGGTCGGCTCAGACAGAGAAGCGACCTGAGGAACCTGATTAGGGATAAGCGAGAGATAGAAAATTAGGTATTCATTAAGTATCAAAGCCCGAGCAGTGTTACATATATCCACGGGTTTCAAAGCCCGGTCGATAATAGTAGATTGTACAAAGGAGGCTTAGGCGTCGGGCGCGAGGTTAGGAGGCGAAGGTGAAGAGAGTGGGCCTCGTAGGGGTGGGCTGGCTCTCGAGGCTGTCGACGAGAAGGACTGCGCCTCCTGGAAATCGTTGAGATATCAAGAGAAATGAGGTCAGGCAGGAGTGATATTATGACCACTCCTCTTGGAAAGCAGCCATCTGAAGCCCCACTGGGGTGCGGGCCTGGATCTCATGAGCTGCTATCCTCGGAGTCCTGCGAACGACGGGCTTCTGTCTCTGAAGGTCCCCTCGCAACGCATGGCACTCATCGGTCAAGCGTTCAATAGAGCTCTCAGCCTCGGAAGCTTCGTAGCGGGCTCGGTCTGCTGACCTTGCTTTTATTACGTGGCTCATCTTTAGCGACGCGGCTCTTCACTGTACGCCTGACTCATTGCAGGCGGGTTGCGGCTCTTCCCCATTACCGTAGCTCATTTTTGGGCTATCTATAGTCCATCACGACTACCGCGGCTTTCATTCTAGATGATCTGCGGCCCATCACGATGCCTCGAAGCTACGCCCTCGACGAATCTTAAGCCTTCTCGGGCCTTCTCTTCTCTACCCTTGGCCCGCGCTCGTGCCGTCGAAGTATGCCTCAAGTCGGACTTGAGCTTCACGGCTTCCTCCGTCATATTTTGCATCCGAGCTCGTAGTTCAGCCCGCTCAGAGGTAAGGGAAGCCACTTTAGCTTTATAGGCTTTGGTGGCCCAGCGCGACCCTAGTTGACGGCCTTAGCCAAACTCTTCGAGATGGGTCTTAGATGCGCGATACCTGATGCTTCGTCTGGTCGTATCTTTGGTTGTTCAGTAGGAACTAAGGTCGTCAAGCATTATACTACTATGGAAGTCCACAGGTCATTTCCACAGGGAGTGGTTTCCTAGGTGATCCTTAGGGAGTGTTCTCCAAAGAATGTACGTTTAAAAGTAAAATCTGGGGGTTATGATTGATTGATTGAGTACCAGACTAAGTTAACTAGTTTGAAGCATAAAGGTGAATGATAGGGTTCTTAGGTTCCACTCACTGCCGATCAAGTAATTCCCACCTCTTATTCACAATCTCATCTAGAAGTCATTGATGAACGGTCTTCGATGGAAGATTTTACATTAAAAGCTCTTTTAAAACGAAGAATGATTGAGCGATGACAAACACTTGTTCAAACGATTTGCTTGGACTCTTAGCTTGCATTTGCGATCAAGCACAACGTGTACCGAAGGTCTCTCGTTCACACGTTGTCAAGAAGATGCCAAACTAAGGTTTTATAAAATTTCTAAATTAACAGCATCGTACAATCCCGAGCATAAAAAGGAATTAAGGGTTATTACCTTGATGGGGTGGAGTTTCCACAGTTAGAACCCACCATGGGAGTTTAGAACGTCATTGAAACTAGGAAATCGATTCATATTTGATAAACTATTCATAAAGAGACTTGAGAAATAAAACTTTAATTGTAGATTGAAATCAAAGCACAATACGAGTTATATGAACCAAGCTGAAAAGATTACACGTAATTGAAAACCAGTCAGAAAGAAAAACCAAGTACTCTCCTCTACTCTATGAACCACTAGCAAAATAGAAAACACTCTCACTCACTAAACTAAACCTAGAATCCAAAACTACTCTATCTCCCCATATTGGCTTAAATACCCTTCTCCTTAGTGATCTCGAGTGGTGGCGAAAGACAAGCGTACTTACCCAAGTTGGCGTGCTCAAATCATGCATACATGTTAGTACTGGTACGACTAAGTGTGGTACACAATCTGAAAAGGCTCTTTGGTGATTTTACGCTTTGAAGTCTGAGTCTTAGGTTTGCTTGGTACCGGTACCCGATAGAGCTCTGCATGTGGTACTAGTACCATTGTATGTGAGTGCAGGTACCCTTTGTCTGCAAATACCCCCTCACCATAACACTTCCCGGGCCTCTTGCCGGCTGCTGCCATCAACCGCAATGACTACCTTCGTTCTTTGGACACGAACTCCTACAAAAAGTGTGCACGGAACTCGAAAAACTTGCACAATCGCAAAAACACGAGAACGATCAAAGGCACCTATTCTTACACAAAATGAGAGCAAAATATGAGTTGAGGGTATAAAAATCCAATATAGATGTTGTATGTATTCAACACACCCCCCCAACCTACATCTTGCTAGTCCCTAGCAAGATTTGAATTGGTGACACCTGCTAATTATGAGTTTCAACAATCGCTTCAAACACGGTCGGGCGGTGCAAGTTTCCCATCGAGGCAAAAAATTAAGCATAGTGCTTTTAACTTTGACAAAGTATCTGCCAGTAGAACTCAAATAGAGCTTCATGGTCTCAAAGTAATGGACATAATAACAAACTATTACAAAGCGAGATATTCATATAGGGACCATGGAATTGGGAAAATCTGAGTTTGTAATGAGATTGCCAAAGCTGAAATGAACTATATTATCAAAATGACAAATTTAACATCACAAGCAACTAGTATGCACAAAAAAGTCAAGAAGGCGACCGACATAACTAAAATCAGGTCTTTTAAACTTTTAACGTCATGAGCTACAAATAGGGCCCATATGAACAAAATGGGTGTTGGTATGGCGTGAGTGATCTCTACGGTGCCAACACCACCACTATTCTAACCTACCATGCTACACTCTACATCCTCCCGTATTAAATGCACGTCGAAGAGAATCTGCGTCCTCATCGACACAGTCGTTAAGCTCATCGGAATCTCCTTCCAAGTCAGGAGAGGATCATCCCGTGCGAGGTTCTCCTCGATGGAATGTGACTCGAGCACAGGCTTTGTGGTCAATTGTTGTAACACAATATGCATGAACCAACCCTTAATTCGTCGTTCCATCATTTTCAAAGGAAATGTGCTCATCGACCATGAGGCTGATGTGAAGGCCCCGGATATGGCCGAAGGAAGACGTGGCGAGGTCTTGTGGATGCAGCTCGGCTCTTGGCTTACATTTGGTTTGTGATGGGCCCCAGCTTAGGAAATTCGTTTTCTCTAACTAATCCCCTTATCTGGCTGACTTCCACGATTGTAACTAAGTGGGAATAGGATATGCACATTTTTCGATCGGGGACCGCAGTCCATAACACACCATACAACCAGGCATAATCAATAGTCTTCCAGTCATCACCTCCTTACAAAAGCGGATTTCTTCTTTAGCGGCAATTTCTCTTTTTCCTTAGGTAAAGATCATATTGAATGATTTTGTTCATTAATGCATACTCAGGCTTGAGCTTCCCTGGAACGAACTCCTTGCACATAAAACCTCCCATGGTGACCGGATTGGTGCACATGGCATCATCAAACAACCTGGCATCGAACTCTGTAATGGCCTTGAGAGGGTAAGGTCGGTTATGGGTGGCGGGGCGGACATAATGCAATGAGTGAGTTATCAAGTCAAGGCTAACCTTTAACTGTTTCCCCATAATAGTAGTCTTTAACAAGGTATCTACATTCTGATTTTCTCTCAAATTGGAATAAAATTCCCGGACCATGGTCGGTAAATACCCTTATTACCTCACTTGCAGACAAAATGCAAATTACATACGAATAACGACCTTGATAGGATGGGTGAACAAGAACGTGTCCACTTTCACACCCCGCTCGCAATGAAAACCCCGCTTTGCAATTGATTGGCCCCACTTTTCCCATTATGATTCTGAAGACTCGGCAACCATGGCTTCAATCTCTTCATCTTCGCTCTCTGATGCCTCCTCGCTCTTAGATGAGGAATCTCTTCGTTTTCCCTTCCCTTTCTTTCTGATGCAGCAAGGTATCAGGCTTTAGTTTTCGGCTCGCTCTTAGAAGAGCTGGAGCCTTGCCGCTTCGATGTTTTTCGATCTTGCCATAGATATGGCAAGAATAGCGAATATAGCAAACATGGCCCAAACACACAAAACGATATCCCAGCAACCTATCTCCATTAGTATCGGGCTGATCCGTGTAGCTCAGTTAACATCTTCCTCCCCATACCATCATTTGCGAGATGCCTAAGCCACGAACATAGGACCACGGCTAAGCCACCCCGAGCAAATCCCGTGACAATGAAATACCATAAATAAAGAAGAAATGAGGATGCTTACCCGCACGTCGGTGTAATGACCGAGAAGAATCCCGGATCGAAGACCAGAAAACAACGGCGAGCATTGTGATCTCGGGTTTGCTGGGTGTGAGAGAAAAGTGGGTTAAGGTTTGTCTTATATAGGGTGGGGATGAGATAGAAGGTTCCCGATTTGGGGAGAAAAACCTAAATCTGACCCTTTTGCCGGCGGTACCGATGCCTATAGTGTGGTACCGGTACCAAAACCACTACCTCTTTTTGGGCGGTGAGTGGAATGCGGAGTAAAGTGAATGCACAGACTTTTCTAAGGCAAAAACGACGGCCAAAAATCTTTTTCCGTAGTTGTGTAGTTGGCTTGAGCGGAATCTAGAGTCTTACTGGCATAATAGATCACAAAAGCCTTTTTATCTTCCCTTTGTCCTAGGACAGCCCCTATAGCATAATCACTAGCGTCACACATGATCTCGAAAGGGAGGCTGATTAGAAGTCATGATGGGAGGAACACTAACATAGTTTTGAGTTTATCAAAGGCAGCCTCGCAAGCCTGTGACCATGAAAAAGGGACGTCCTTGTCAAGCAAATTGCATAAGGGGTGGGCTATGGCACTAAAATCTTTTATGAACCTCCTATATAATCCTGCATGTCCTAAAAACGATCTTATATCTACAACACTTAAGGTAATTGAGTTGGAGATTAACTCGACTTTAGCCTTATCCACCTCGATTCCTTTTTTTGATACTATGTGACCTAAGACAATCCCTTGTGTCACCATGAAGTGGCACTTTTCCCAATTTAACACGAGGTTCTTCTCTTGACATCTCTCCAATACCTTCACGTAGATTCCTCGGACATCCCTCATATAGTCTCCAAAATTGAAGTCATCCATGAAATTTCCAAAAATGAGTTCTATCATATCACTGAAAATCCCATCATGCATCATTTGGAAGGTTCAGTGCATTATAATCAAGGAGCATTTCCTGGTAGAATCAATGCCCAGCTTAAACTGGTGAATGTGGTTTTCTCTTGATCTTCTAAAGCTATCTCAATTTGATTGTACCCTGAGTACCCATCGAGAAAACAATAAAATTCATGCCCTACAACTCTCTCCAACATTTGATCGACAAAGGGTAAAGGGAAGTGATCTTTCCTAGTACCCACATTGAGTTTCCTATAATCTATGCACACCTCGACGACGTGACACGAATCTAGAATTAGCTCGTGTTTTCATTTTGCTACCTGGTGACTCCAGATTTCTTAGGGACTACCTGAGTTGGGATGACCCACTTGCTATCTGCAATGGGGTAAATAACACCTACGTCTAGTAGTTTTAGAACCTCTTTCTTGACCACTTCTTTCATGATTAGGTTCAGTCGTCACTGTGGTTGTCTAGAGGGTTTAACATCCTCTTCGGTGGATCTATTAATGCGAGATCGAGGGGCTAATTCATAATATCTTTTAATTGTCCATCCTATGGCGATTTTGTGGGTTCTCAATATCTCCAAAAGCTTATTTTCTTGATCTGACTCTAAAGAGGAAGATATGATTACCGGAAAAGTTTCTTCTACCTCTAAAAATTCATATTTGAGATGTGATAGAAAAGGTTTCAACTCAAGTTTAGGTGGGCTCTCCCCCAAAGGTAACACCCTATCCTCCATTGGTGTGATGGTTCAAATTTAAGGTGCCACCATTCGCTTCAATACCTCGCTATGTTCGATTATGGAGTGTAGAAATTCGACTGGATGTGGTCACCTCCTCAAGCCAACTCGAGGTGACAAGACAAGCCATGAGAGGATCATCGTATGAAACATTATCTACATATTTCTGCACCACAGAGTCAATCATGTTTACCTCACAAATATCCTCCCCATCCCTTATTTCCTTGATAACATTAAAGATATTCAAATTAACGGTCATGTTACCAAATGATAGTGTCATTAGTCCTCCCCTACAGTGTATAATAACGTTAGCAGTAGCCAAGAATGGTCTACCAAGAATCAGGAGCAGGTCCCTTGGTTCACCACAAGTTGTATGTCCAGCACAACCAAAGTCCACAAAAGTAGAACTTGTCCACTTGCACCAATACATTCATTAAAACATCACAGGAATTTGCACACTACGATCATTAATTTGGGTGATATTGAGTTGTACAACTCCTCTTAACCCTAAGCTCGACATGTATACAGAGTAAAACAGCAGTTAACGCACTTTAGATCCACTAAAGCATGTCCTAACTTTGAGTTCCTTACCACTATGGAAATAGTGGGGCTTCCTGGGTCTTTGTATTTTGGGGGTAAATTGTTTCGGATCAAGGAAGTGGATTGCTCAGTCATAAATGCCTCCTTGTTGACACCTAGTTTTCTTTTTCCAGTGCACAAATCTTTCAAAAAGTTGGCATACGACGATATCTGCTTAATGGCATCTAATAAGGGAATGTTCAACTTCACCTGTTTGAACAACTCATAGATTTCAGAATGATTGTTCACTTTCTTTGGGGCTCTCAACCTATGAGGGTATGGAGCAGGAGGGACATGGGAAGCCTTGTCTTTTTTTGTCTCACCATCAAGAATATCTGCCCTAGGAACATGAGGCTTGTCAGGCACTCATCATCCAGCGTTTCATTTGAAACTCTTATGTCGGTTGTGGGCTGAATGGTTTTGTCAGTACCACCTTACCGCCAGTGGTGTGACCTTGCAATGTTCGAAGGTGCCATCACTTGGACCTAAGACTCCAACACTATTTTGACCTTGGGGATTTTGGATGGTTTGAGAAGGGAGTTTCCCTTTTTCTTGTTGAAAATTTCCCATAGAAGAGGTTAGCTTAGTGATTTGGGATCTCACATCATTCAAGGCAGTTCGAAATTCAGTGTTGGTGGATTGTTGGGTTTGGACGAATTGTGTCATAATATCCTCCAAAATTCTCTTATGTGGAGGTTGATAAGGCTGTGGATTTGGATTCCCTTGATTTGATAGATGAAAACCTTGGTTAGGGTTCTGAAAGAAATCGCCGAGGACCTTGATTGGAGGCGAAGGGGCTTGGTTTGAAGAAAACCCTTGGTTTTTGAATAGTTGGGGCCTTGGTTGTTTGGCAGAAGTTGTATGAGCCTCCTCATTTCTCGACTAAAATTCGGGTGCTTACCCACTTTGGGTTATCGTTTGGACTATGGAAATTGAGAGGGCTTCCTTTGATAGTTAAGAGCATTAGCTTGCTCATTTGGATTGCTCCCTTAACTTGAGGAGTTAAAATGGGTTAATAGTTGAGTGGGTGGGGTCGTTGCAAATGATGCATGGCTCCTCCACTCTAGATCCCATAGGCACTGAAGGTATTTGAGGCACACTAGTTACCTCATTCACCTTTTTCAATTCTATAGCCTCCAACTTCCTCATTAAATTAGCTATTTTTGCTTGCAGGTCATCATTCTCTCTTAAGTGATGGATTCCTCCCCCTGTAGGTGTACTATGCACTTTAGCAGTATCTAAGGAGGTATTAGTGATTCGTCATGGTAGAGATGACGGAATCCAACAAAATTTGTTTCATGTTCCTCGTACCGTAGTCGAGCTACTGTGATACTCATGATCTAGGGTCGAACACGGGGATGGGAACTCATCCACGAATGACTTACATTAGTGTTTGAAAAATTGGTGAGGCTTTAGTTTGGATTTTGGATTTGGTTAAAAGCAGGAGTTGTATGTTCAGGCCGGCTGGGGAGAAATGGTTTAGGGAAGTGTGAAATGGTAGCCTTGAAGGCTTGGGTCGCTAACTTGATAACATGGGGTGTGTTGTCCTCGGGTTAATTTCCTCGCATTAGGGCAAATGACCTATAGTCAAGCCAAAGCCCAGGATCTTTTGTTTAGCTATAAAACCTAACCCTAGAACCCTCTGTTGAGTCAAACCAAGTACTAAGCATTCAAAGTCCCATTCAGTTTAAAACCCTAGCATTTAACCTCATTTCAGTGGCTCGTAAATGGCATCTAAAGGATATCAGTGCATCTAGCATTAAGTATGCACTGAAACCTAAAGCATGACAAGTATTGGCCAAAGGAACAACATTAAATGGCATTAAACCCTAGTTTGGAAAACTGGGAACCATAAATCTTAGTACACAATAACATTCAGCATGAGATGACACATGTAACCCAAAACCAAGCTAGCAACCCTCCTCTTCAAGGCTATGAGGCTTAGCCAAGCATCCCTTGAGTTGTCATCCTCAAGGGGGTGTTTGGTAGCCGAGAAAATGAAAGAAAGAGGAGAGAAAGAGAAGCGAATGAAACCCAAAATGAAAATTTATGGAAAAAAATGTATAAAATGAAAGTTGCTTCCCCAAAATTTATAGTTTGAAGTTTGTAGAGTTTATATAGTCAACCCAAAGTGTTAAATACCAAAATACCTAAAATATGAAATTACATGAGGTCAAAAATGGTAACACACCAAAAGCGGGGTCGTTTAGGATCAAATACAAAAATCACAAGGGGCGGCAATTTTAACTGTGCGGGATTTCTCACAGCATAGCAATTTAGCTAGTCAGCAAAATTTAGCTAGCCTAGCGAAATTCTCTGAATAAGCGAAATTGAGAAATTTAAGCTATCAGCGATAATTCGCTAGCTAAGCGAGGAATTCAAACTAACAAATATGTGAGATAACGAGATTGGTTAATTTAAGCTGAAGCATCAATAAATTTCTTCTTCGCAAATTATTAACTAACGAAATTTTCCAATTCGCTAGATTCTTAGCTATGGTTGCGAATTTTCGCAATCCCGTGATACCGCAATCGTGCAATTTCACGGGAATTGCTACACATCTTGTTTGCCTGTCTTGCATCCTCTCTTTGCACTCTTTGTTCATCACTGTCTTCATTTCTTCGTGAATCTTTTATATTTCATCGCCTCGGCTCGGTGAAATCATCGAGGAATCTCGCATTCAACACCAATCTGAGAAGCTGGCATGGCCCCAGAGTAGAGTAAAACCTGCAAAACTAACGAAAACAATCTCGAAATGGCATTAGTGGAACCAAGTGGACTTACATCAATTACAAAGCTAATTGATGTTGGAAATCTATAAAAAGCACTCAAAACCTATCTTGGATAGGGCTCAAAATATACTTTTTGTTTCATCACCCCAACACGACACGTTGCTGAATCATGCTTAATGCTAAAACAATAATGGGATGCATGTTGTGATTTTACAAAAAGTATATGGATTTCAAAAAGTGTATGTAATTAGCCTTACCTTTAGCATGAATAATTTACACCTGATATGAAAGCAGGCATGAGATAATATAAACCATACAAGGAACAAGGTTTTAGGGCAATGCAGATTTCAAGGAAATCAACCTGAATTTCCACGAAATCTAATTGTTCTAAGGTAGCAGTTTGAACCAATAAATTGCAAAGCTATCCCTCCCCAACCTAGCTACGCCATGGCCTTAAAAACTCTTGACCAACTTAAATAGGACTAGCTACCTCTTATTTCTTCTTTGATTGCTATGTGAGGTGAAATGCACAAAACTGAAGCTTCACCAAAATTAAAGCAGCGAGGTCCATAGATGACTCCCAACCAATTAAGGTTTAGGGCATCAAGCCAAAGGATCACTTGACCACAAACTGTGACTTGCCAGGACTTTGAATGACAATTAAGCACCTCTGACAATTTGAACTCTACCACGTTCACGGGTGTAGTGAACGTGGTCGATGACTCCCAACCAATTGGAGTTTGGGGCATCGGGCTTTAAAACTGCCATATACCCCCTCGAGGAATTTAGTAGTTTAAGACTTCAAGAAGAGGCAAAGCTTCACGACTTTTATTTTCTTTTTCTTCTTTCTTGTTCTTTCTTTTTCTTTCTTTTTCTTTTTGGAAGACAATTGGTCTTCATATATGGAGTAACACAAACCTATTTATGGGTCATCAACAGGTCCTAAGGCTTTGCAAAGTGAAAGGAGGTACACATAATTTCTGACCTATTGGTACAATCTGGAGTGCACTGTGTGTGATTAGCTAAAAGCGGAAAGTTCCGAGTTGACTAATTTGAAATCAATTGACCCGAAAACTAAATCATGCATGGAAATGTTCTAACATTAAGGTAACAACAGGGTTTCAATTCTCCAATTAAAGGCAACTCAATTGTTCAATTAAAAGTAATTCAATTGTCCAATTGAAAGAAAAAGTAGATACACAAAGTGGAGGCACATAAGTGATTTGCAAATTAAACAAAATCGGACCGATACGGGGACGTATGCCCAAACGGTAAAACTAAATCCCAAAATCACGAAATTTGCCTCTAACTAGATTGGCATGGAAAGCGCGAATCAATGCTTTTTTTTTGGATGGAAGCGCGCAGCGTGACCACTCTTAAACATATAGCATGGGGGCTCGGGGGTCGGAAGGAGAATTTCATCACGATGGTGTTGCACAACATAGGGTTTCACCCTCGTCCATTGACTTTGAACACCTGTTATCATTTGGATTAGTGGGTCCCTTTGAACCATTGGGAGTAGTGCATCTTGAGCAATGAATGGACCCGTCCATCGTGACTTGAGCTTGCCGGAAATAGATGGAGTTTGAGTCATACGATGGAGCTTGGTCTCCCTCGTTGAAATTTTCGATTATCATTTGATCATGCCATTTTTTTATTTTTCCTTTGCAATCTTTGAATTCAAGTAGGCATCATTTCGTATTTCTTCCAACTCATTAAGATCAAGGAACCTCTTAACTCCGGCCCCTACTTAGGTCCATGTTCAGCTTCTTGATCGCCTGTACTATATACTCGATCTCGATGGAAGTGACGTTCCTTGTTTCATAGACCCGACCCGATAAAGGGGACATTCCCGGATTGTCTTGAAAGGCATTCTGTGGAAGCCACGATTGAATCAAGCGACGATGGACCAATCTTTTGGTGGCGTTTACTACCTTCATTGAAATGGTCTTAATCTCCACATTGGCAGTTCTACTTGACCACTTGTTTGAGATAGTAAGGGGTGGCCACTTTGTGTTTCACACCATATTTAGCCATGAGGTTTCGGAATGGTTTATTCTGAGAAAATGTGTGAACCTCCATCGTAATAATGGCTTTAGGTACCGAACACGGAAAAGATGTTTGCTCAAGAATTTCTGTACCGCCACATTAATTAATTTGGTTTTGCGGTTGCTTGACCCGCGGGCCTGGTCACTCCCACCAAAATGTATGTATGACCATACGAAGCGTGAGAAGGTCCCATGAAATCGTGCCCACACATCGAATAGCTCGACTACTAAAATTGGGTTCAAGGGCATCATGTGACGGCGAGACAACTTCTCGAGTCTTTGGCATCTATCACATATATGGCACATTTGGTGTGCTTCCTTAAATAAGGAAGGGACGGGTAGAAACAATTGCGGCACCTTCATTCTTGTCTTCACGAGGCTTTCAAAGTGACCACCACTGGGCATTCTCTCTTGGCGGTGGTTCAGTGATCCTTCTTGTTCCTCATACGGCACACTTCGATTATTTGATCACTTTGATATTTGAACAAGAAGGGCTCTTCCCAATAATAGGAATGGACCTTCGCGAAATATTCCTATCTGTCCTTCCACTCGTTGGGATTTCTCTGTGGCGAGGAAATTGGCAGTGTAGAAACCTTGGGAGCTTTTTCCAGGTTGCATTAGAGATTCTTCGGGAAATTCATCATTGATGGGTGGGCTATTTTAGGTGTCATGGGCTATAGTTAACCTTGAAGATGATCAGCCACTGCACTTTCTACCCCCTTTTGTCTTTAATTTTGCAAGTTAAACTCTGAACTAAAAGAACCCAACGGATGACCTTGCTTCGCATTTTGCTTAGTGGGAGATATTTCAAAGCGAAATGGTCCGTAAAAATAACTATATCAGACCCGACCAAGTATGCTCGAAATTTGTCTAAAGCATAGACTACTGCAAACAATTCCTTCTCTGTAGTATTATAATTCCTTTGTGCTTCATTCAAGGTTTTGCTTGCATAATAGACTACATGTGGTTTCCCATCTTCTCTTTGGCCGAGTACTGCTCCGATAGCAAGATCACTTGCATCACACATCTTAATCGCGCAGTTAGGTGCTCTTTTATTGGGAGCGATGGTCGAATGGGACTTAGGCTCTTCAAAGCTCTCGGCATTCTTTCTCCGAATAAATTTGGCATCCTTCTCCCGGAGCTTGTCGCGAGGTTTAGCAATCTTAGAAGTCTTTAATGAATCTTCTATAGAAGCATGACGAATTACTAGCGTTTTTTACATTTGTTGGAGATGGCGAGTTGGGAAATAAGTTCAATTTTGCCTTGTCGGCTTGTTCCCTGGCACGGAGATAATGTGCTGATCTGATTCCTTGGTTGACCATAAAGTGGCACTTCTCCCAGTTGAGCACTAGGTTCCTTCTCTATGCCTCTGCGGGGATGGCCTCCGGGTTAGTCGAGACATTCTTCAAAATCGCACTCCATATACGGTGATGTCATCTATGTACTTCCATTTATGCGCTCCACCATATCGCTGAACATACTAAGCATGTCGTCTCACGAGAGTGGCCGGGGCATTACAAGACCAAAAGGCATCCTCCTATAAGCATATGTGCAGGGACAAGTGAAGTGGTCTTTTCTGATCCTCTGAGTCACGATCTCTATCTGAAATACTGCTGAATACCCATCAAAAGCGAGTAGAATGGGTGTCGAAACTCTCTCAAGGAGTTGATCGATGAATGAAGTGATCTTTTCGTGTTACTTCATTGAGCCTCCTACAATCTATACACACTCAACCTTAGAGTAGTAAGTCGGTAGACAATTCTTCACCCTTCTCATTTTTACGATTGTCACCCACGATTTCTTAGGCTCCCGAGTTGGGCTCGCCCGAGTGCTATCGAAATGGGGTAAATAATACCGACTTGGAGCAATTTGTAATCTGAGCGACTTCACGCAGAGTGGGGATTCAACCTTGTTGTGTTGCTGTGACCTTAGACTCTTCTTCGAGGTAAATATGATGAGTGGGTGTTGGAGTTTGCTGCCTTTTAGATCGAAATTTTCTTTGATGCTTGCTTATTCCCTAGTTTTAGGGCTGCGGTCGTATTCTTGTGAAGTGGTCAGCGGTGATGAAATCCTGGCAAGACCTTTACTCATTTTCTTCCGGAATGCATACTTTAACTCAGTAGAGGAGTTTGAGCTCCTAGGCTTTGTTGTGAGGTTCCTTTGAAAGTTCGTCACCAGTCAATAGAAATTAGAATTTCTATTTTTCTCTTCGGTGCACTAGCTTCGTACCTTGAGGTTAGCACATTTGCTCCCAGGCGTTCAGATAACTCTGGGGTTAGTACATCCTGCACCTACTGCTCATTAGCCTGTTCCTCAAGAATGGCATCTATTATACAGACTTCTTCATAGTCATCTTCCTCTTAATGCATATGCCTTTTACTCAAATGAAAGATATTGAGTTCTAGGGTCATATTCTGACGTGAGTTATAACCCGTTAGCGGAGTTTATTATGGCATTAGTAGCGAATGGCCTCCAATCTCAATGCGGCACATGATTGGCTCCCACGCAGCCGCTCACTTAGTGTCGAATGCCTGACAAAGTCACTTGGAAAAGTAAAATTTGTCCACTTGTATTAAAACATCCTCAATGGTTCCCTTGATCTTTAATAGACCTATCGGCTGAGTAATGATGTGATGGATGTGAGTTCGCTCACCCAAACCAAGTTGCTTGTACATGGAATACGACAACAGGTTCACACTATCTCCTAAGTCTAACAGTGCTTTCTCCGTCTTTAATGCCCGATAACCGAAGTTATAGGACATCAGGGTCTTTATATTTCCTTGAGTCTTGCACTCAATATGCTTGCACTCACCTTTCGGTCGTAAAGGCTTTCTTGTTTATTAAACCTGCACTGCAGTGCATAAGTCCTTCAAAAATTTCGCATAGGTGAGGACTTGTTTGATTATGTCAAGGAGAGGAATGTTAACTTTTACTTGTCGCAAAACCTCTAGCATTTCTGCTTGGTTAACGGAATTTTTCTTTTTTCGGAGCGCCTGTGGGAATGGAGGGGGTACACTGTTCTTCACCTCTTCTCTGTTTGCTGGCTGATCTTCTTGTGGCGGGTCGGCTGCAGGTAAGAAATTAGACCGACACTAGGATTGGGGCTATTTGGTCTCGATTCTTACCGCTTCTTAAAGTCACCAACGCCTTTACTTCATCAATTCTTGCATTTGGATCATTGGTTGAGCCTATTTGTACCTCCCTTTATCTTCATTGCTGCGGCCAGGAGAGACCTTCCTTTCCCGAACTCTACTTATTCTTGGTTGGACAACGAAATCTCCCGGGGCCTGTCCAGTTTCTGATGAGTGAATATCAGCTTTGCTTCAATTTTGGTTAGTCTGGACATTCAGTACCTTTTGTTCTTCTAAATGTGCCCTACCACTTTACTTAGGTCGGGATCCTTTGCTTTCAGCGGAGAAGATATTGGAGTAAATTTGTTGTTGTATTTGAAGTGAAGCCAAGCTGCTTCTTTATTGTGCTCCGGAGGAAGTTTGTATGCGAGGTTTTGGCTTCCATGGCGGTTGGATGATTTCTCCAATTAGGAGGGTTATAGATTATGCCATATGGAGCATCTATGGGTGGTTTATTTTGATTTAGGACATGGGCATGCTCTTGGCCAGTGCTCCCAGGGATGACTATTTGTCGATAATCAAAACAAGTTTAGATGAGATGGGTAACTCATTTGTGCTTGCATCGTCTTTGCTCTCATTCCAGCTCCTCCAACCTTTGAGTCAAAGTGGTCAATTTTGCTTTCATCTCTATGTCTTCGGAGAGTGCATAAATGCCCCCCCTCAGGTGGTTCAAAGGCTTTGATCTCTCGGCTTCCCTTGGATTCGATTCATCCCATGCCTTTGAGGTTTCGGCCACATAGTTCAAAAAGTCCATGGCCTCATCCAGGTTTTTGCTCAAAAAGTTACCTCCACATGGTCTCAACTAGTGCTTTATGTTTGAGACATACCGTCATAAAAAATGGTTCACTAGCATCCATGTAAAAACCATGTAGGTGGGCATACGTTGATGGTATCAATGAATCTTTCCTGACAATGATAAAACTTCTCATTGTGAAAATTTTGAGTAGGTGTAGATTTGTCTCTTCAAACTGTTGGTCTTTGTGGCGAAGGAATTTCTTCAAAAAATTCGGCTTGAAAGATCTCTTGACTTCTAATCGTTCTCGGCCTCGGTGAATTGAGCCGTCTTGGCTTTGTCCTTGATGTCGGTGGAAATGCTTTCGGCTTGAGCAAATCCATGTCGAGTTATACCCTCCTTAAAAGTAATTGCACACCTCCATAAAATCCCATATATCTTGATATGGTTTTCATTCTCTATCTGCGTGAAAAGGAGTGGGAAGAAGGGGCAGATGAGGTCTCCTTTGCCACTTCTCGGCATGAGTGCGATGCGGAGGAGCATTAACTGCAGGAGGTGTATGTGTTCCCTCTCGTTGATCGTATGTCGTTTGATTCATGGGAGGTGTTTGTCGACTGGCACATTTCCTGGTGGGGATCCATTTTGATCTTGTGCACAGTTTCTGGCTTGGTGATTGGTGCTGCTCTTTGCGATCTACACGATATCCCTACTGTCCCAGTCTTTATAAACACACATCACCTGAAATGAGACACAACGAAACCTGGCTCAGAGCTTGCAAAAGGGACATGTTAGTCCAAATAAAAAATGGCCTTAAGAAAAACAAAAGCGGTCACGATGCTTGCAAAGCGATAACTTGCAGTTATTGCAAACTAAATTCAAAAAGGGTCTAAAAGGTGCTTCGCGTAATGAGGATTCTGAAGTACACTTGACTAAATCATACGTAGTTTGCACCATCCCCGGCAACGACGCCATTTGATTTGTGCCACGGTAGGGTGACGGAATCAACAAATTTGTTTCCTATCGTTCCTCCTCTTGCCAGTGATCAAGCTACTGCGATTATAATGATCTAGGGTGAACACGAGGATGATTTTTTCATCCACGAATGATTTGCATTAGTGTTTGAAAATTGGTGAGGCTTTAGTTTGGATTTTTGGATTTGGTTAAAAACAGGGGAGGTTGTATGTTCACTGACTGACTGAAATGGTTTAAGGGGAAGTGTGAAATGGTAACCTTGAAGGCTTGGGTCACTAACTTGATAACATGGGGGTATTACGTTGTCCTCGGGTTATTTCCTCGCATTAGGGCAAATGACCTATAGTCAAAGCCAAAACCGGATCTTTGTTTAGCTATAAAGCCTAACCACTAGAACCACTCTAATGAGTCAAACCAAATTGCTAAGCATTCAAAGTCCCATTAAGTTTAAAACCTAGCATTTAACCTCATTTCGGTGGCTCGTAAATGGCATCCTAAGGATATCGGTGCATCTAGCATTAAGTATGCTGCTTGAGAACACAAAAAACATAATGATATTGTGAAAGACAACGTAAATAACAAACCTAGTTTTGTTGGGAACCATAAATCTTGTGCCTGTAACCTTGAAACATGAGGACAGCTTTGTGGTAACTGAGAAACCAGTAGCAACCCTCCTCTTCCAGAGGTATGAGGCTTAGCCAAGCATCCCTTGAGTTGTCATCCTCGAGGGGTGTTTATGCGTAGAAAATGAAAGAAGAGGAGGAGAGAGAGAGGCAAATGAAACCTTAAAAAATGAAAATTGCGGAAAAAGCGTATAAAATGAAAAGTTGCTTCAGTGTAGATTTACAAGTTTAATGAGGTTTATATAGTCAGCAAAGTGTGAAAATACCAATACCTAAAATATGAAATTTTATAAGGTGAAATGGTAACACGCAAAGCAGGGTGCGTTTAGGATCAAATATACAAAAAATCACAGAGGTAACAATTTATTATCACGAGGGGATTTCGCTAGTCTAGTAGAAATTTAGCTGGCATGCATTCTGAATCTTAGTAGAAATTTCGTTGCTCCAATTAATTCGCTAGCCTAACAAAAATTATGTGAGATAAAAATTGGTTATTCGCTAGGCAGTAAATTTAGCTAGCTAGCGAAATTTAGCTAGCTGTGAAAATTTTCAATTTCCTTGGGATTGCAAAATTTTCGCTATGGTTGAAATTTTTAACGTCCGTGAAATTTTAAGCAATCATAGCAAAATTTCCTGGAATTGCTCACTGCATCCTGTTTTGCACACTACATCCTCTACTGCATCCTTCTTTATCACTTTGCCTTCATTTCTTCATTGAATCTTTATATTTCATAAATACCGACTCGGTGAAATCATCGAGAATCTCGCATTCAACGCAATCTGAAGCTAGAAAACTAACATTTGAAATGATAAAACACACTGCAAAACTAACCAAAACAATCTCGAAATGGTATTAGTGGAACGAGTGGATTTGCACCCTCAGTGGCATTGATATGATTAGTGCGCAAGCATATTCTATCTTGGATAGGGCTCAAAATAGCACTTTTTGGGCACTAATCAATTAGTCTCCCATGTTCAAGCATTTTCTGCTATGGTATCAAAGAATTGAATTGCCACCCTCGCACTTTTCTCATAAAACTCTCCTGCACACATCAATTGGATGTATTGTTTATTCGGATAAGTCGCGAGAGTGAAAATATGCAGATTTGCCCAACATCAACCCATTATGAGGGATAGCATGGAGGAGATCGCTTGCATCTTTCAATACCCTGACAAAGGTTCACCGTTTTTCGAAAGTTTTGGATTGCTCGCATGAGAGCATTGGTAACGTGCGGAGGAAAAAACTTGTTAAATTCATTTGCATATCCTCAGGTAAAGATTGAATTGAGTGCAGCAGTGAGCCATATTGGCCTTTTCCTTTGAGAAAGTGGGAATAGCACCATGCAAGAATTATATGGAGGAAGCGATCCAGTGAGAGGAAGCATAACGCAAACATCTCAAAGTCTTCCATGAATGAGTAGGGTTCTCGAATCGACCCACATGATACAGGGAAAGCGAATCCATCTCGACTTCATGAGGTGGTTAGCCTCTTCGGTAGCGAATACATGAATTTGTTGTGGGTTCTTTGAGGTTGGGAATCTCGGAAGTTCTTTCCACATTAGGTAAAGGCGGGGAGAGCTCGATATTGGGTTCATTTGAAATTAACATTTCCCTCTTCTGGCCAGGGAGTTTTAGGTGGTGCCACACACCACCTCCTTGTTGTGGAGGTTCATGGAGTCTTTAGGTCAATAAACCCTTGGGCATTTGGATTGAAAAGAGTCTGGCAGCTCGGGATGAGTCATTTGAAGTGTAGGGTTCTCTTGAAACAATTGTCTTGTTGTGGGCGATTAGTGTTCAGTGCTATTTTGAACCTATTTATTATCAAGTTTTGAGTGCTTTTGTATACTAATCATTCTAATTAACCAGATTCACACATTACGGTCCCTACTATTTTAAGTCACATTTTGTGGCAAATTTTGCAGTTTTACGAGCTAATTATCTTGAAATTGTTAGTCGATCGAAGCACGAAGAATTGAGTCAAACTCGGCTTATTTGCAAATCAAATATCGGGAAAAGCAAAATGTGAAGAAAATTGGACCTGCAGTGCTTTGCCACGACCCTTGTGCATCTGCGAGCCTTTGTTGTTCCTCTGCGATTGTTCCACGCTTTCACGCCTCGGTTTTGCTTTCTGATTTTGGTTTTTCTCCTTTCTACCTTGTTGTAATCACTTAAGTTTGGATTTTATAATTATTTCACTTGGTTTGTAAGGCTATATCAGCCATTTTTTGTATACAACTAGCGAGAGACGGATTTTCTTGTAAATAAAGTTGGATTCCATTTCTCCGTTTTCCTTTTCTCTCATTTTCTCTCCTTTCGGCTATGAACACTCTCTGAGGATGTGTGACTCGAGAGGATGGTTGGCTAGGCCTCTTCCTCTTGAAGGGGGTGACCTCTTGAGCAACGGTTTGGAGGTAGCACGGTCCTTTGTTTTTAACGCATTTTTGGTTGTTTAAGTTCACGCTTCTCACTTAGGTTAAAATCTCTTAAGCATGCTCTACTTTATTATTATTTGGCAAGCTTTTTTGGGTTCAATGGATACTTTGGCTAGATCCATTGAGGCTCGATTAGTTGTCTCTGCTAGTTATCGTGGATTAGGGTTTTTGAGATGTGTTTTGCATTGTTAAGACGTTTATTCATTTGTCACTATTTTCAAAGGGAAAATCATAAGTTTTAGTTTTAAAGCTAAATGAAGATCAGGTTCGAAATGACTATATGTCATGCTCATTGTGAGAAAAGACGAGGACATGTTGGTTGCCCATAAGTACAAACCCGGTGGCCTAAGACTTCAAGGAGTTCTTTTTAACTATTTTTAACAATTTTATTTTGATTGTCGAACCATGACTCCTTTGTTTTTACCCAAACAGCAAAATCCAAAATTTAATTCACCATTTTTATTTCCTCCAAATCATTTGTGAAGAAAACCCATCTACGTGTTCGACCACCAGACGCTATCTTGCGGTAGCTTGACTACGGCGGTAGGAGAATATAGGATAAAAATATTGTTACATTAAGTCACTCTCTTGTAGCACGAATCAAATGGCGTTATTCGCGGGGATGGTGCCTAAGTACATTTAACGGCATGGAACACTTGTGATCTTCATCACAAGTTAGGGTGGCTTTTCCTTTATTGTTTCATTGTCGGTTTGTTTTTTTGTACATTTCACTATAAAAAAAAAAAAAAAAGCAGTCTTTGCGAGATTGTGTCTTTGCCACATTTCCTTAGCTGCGAGATTGAATTTTTAGTGGGTTTGATTGCGATCAAATGGAAGAGGAAGCAAATATAGTTAATGTTAGTGAGTAACCATAGAGCATATATGACAATGAGGACTAAAGGAACCTTGCATGTGAAAATCGTGACCATTGTGAAATCGAATCAAATAAGTCTATGAGGGACTATAGAGACCAATGGATAAGTGCACCCGTCTATAGTGTTCCCTCGATTGCCTCTTTGTTTCTGTATTTTACCTCAGCTCCTCGTACCCGACTCCAACCCCATCCTGTTGAGCAAGGCCATCTAGCTTGAGCAAACAAGTGGATAATTTACGTAGGAAGCGAGGCATTGGTATCTAGGCGTCGAAGCGACACAATAGAGAGCTCCCTGAACAAGAAGATTAATGGACTTCAAAGTGAAATGGAGCTAAAATTGGACAACTTGCAGTGTTCAATTTTTAAGCTTGCCCAACAGCTTGATCATGCAGAGGAAGAGAGTCAAGAGGAAGAGTGCTAAGTGCTTTCATGGTGGAGAACCATGTCTAGCAGCCCTGAAGGCCTGGTAGAAAATTTTGAATCCTCAGTTGGTGATGCTGTCTGCCTGTGGGAGAAGAAGGAAACAACCTCCCATTGTTGGCGAGGAGGCGGTGGAAAGAGGCGTGGATGAACCCCGAGGCTTGTTTGGCCATTTCCCATGGAATTGAGCACTTGCCCTTTGCCCGAGTAAAAGCCCCTTGCCAATGGCCCCCTCCCTTTGACCAAGTGTATACCTGCCGATGCATATTAAGCAGCCACACTTGCAGCCAACCTCTGAGCTTTTTTTTCCACCAAGGCCACCATCCTTGCCCATCTTTAAAAATTTCCAGAGATTAGTAGCGTTAGAAGCCTTTAAAGCCCTGGTGTCTTAAACCCATCAATGGGGTTTCACCAGAGGTCAGGTGGATGGTGGAGTCTGGTGTCAGGTGCTGAGCCCAAATCGCCCTGTCCAAGAAACCCCAGAGTCAGGTCTGAAAGATCCATGACTGGTGCCTCAACCTTAATTATTATCATCAGATCTTACATGACTTTGGGTAGGTCTGCATTCCTCAAGATTAACTCATAAACACAAAAAGAACCAGGAACAAGAGGTCCCCATCTATTTAGCACAAGATGCTGTGTAAGTGGTAGTAGCTAGTTTGGAGTGCAATGAAGGAAGCACTGTCAGAGAGCCAATCAAACAAACAATTATTCTTGGTGGAAGTTTGCCGATCTACCGCAAGGATGCCTTGATCAAACATGTAAGGCTTTCTATCTTTCCAAGATGAAGTATTGACATGGCATTGATGATTTTACTGGTATTGAAAATACCTATTCACTAACCTGAAATATAATTTGTGAACATTTATTTTATGGTCATTTGGGGTACTCTTTTCTTTCTTTCTTTCAGCCATGCTATGGACTAGCAATGTAGGTTGGTAAAGATTAGTGTCCAAAAGTTCATTTGGAACCTCATTTTAGTTTATGCTTTTGTATGTCAATCATTCTAATTAACCCCATTTATGACATTACTTATCCCTTACTATTTTTAATGATCATTTTGTGGCAAATTTTTGCGCTTTTGCCAGCTGATTTATTTGAAACAAGATTTGATTCAAGACCTAAGAATCGTCAACTCAACATTGGTAAACAAAAGATCAAGGAAAGAAAGCAAAATGTAGAAAATTGGACCCCAGATGCTTTGCCACACTCCACTGTATCCCTTTACAGTAATCGTTCTCACTTGTTCCCTATTACTTCGCTTACATAATTTTGTTTTTCCTTTCTACCCTTGATAGAACGAATGTTGGATTTATATATCACTTGTTTAGGTATTATAAAAAGCGATTTTATATACACCACTGAGAGACGATTTTACCAAAATAAAGAGGGTCCATTTCTCCCAAAGTTTCCTTTTCTCATTTTCTTCTCGGTTACAAACACTTCGAGGATGACAACTCAGAGGATGGTTGCTGCCTTCCTGAAGACTGCACAGGTGAACTACTGGAGGTAACAGACGGTCCCTCCCTGCTTTTAACGCACTATTTTTGCTGTTGCCCTGCTTCATTTTCTTAGGTTAAAAATCCCAAGCATGCTCTTCTTTAATGTGTATTTAGCAAAGTTTGGGTTCACTAGATGACTTTCACAGATCCATTGAGTGTTCGCTAGTTAAGTTCTCATAAAGTTATCATGGATTTAGGTTTTGAGATGTGTTTCACAGCAGAATATCTATTCCCATTTTAAATGCTACTTCAAAAGGGAAAACTATATAGGGTCATTTTTAAACTGTAATGAAGATCCACTGAAACACAGGTGCCATGCTCCTCAACATCGAGAAAGACCTATGATTATGTTTCGCTACTATAAATCCTAACTCAGTTAATGTATATTCTCTCAAGAGTTCTTCTTATTTTTCTTCACTTTATTTTCAACAACCACTCAACTCACTGAGCCATTCCAAACCCAGTAAAATCCAAATTAACTACCATTTTAATTACCAAATCATTTGGTGTTATTGTTCATCCCACTGGAATTTATCTCTGCATCAGAATGATCACAAGAGAATGTAGATAAAATATTGGTTGATTCGGATCACCCACTGTGCACTAATCATGATCTTCAGAATTCCATGGAGGTATACCCAAGCTTCCAAAGATCATGCATATCAAACCAACATACCGCTTACTCCACTGATAAATATCCACTTAGATTCTTCACACACCAATTAAATAGAGTACAGAAGAATCACTGTGACTCTGGTATTTAATGTAAATTACTCAGCTCTTTGATCCACTGATTGCTCGCCATCTCCTCAAGAATATATCAAAATGTCATTCAATCTGTAGATGTTTAATTTATTCCCAAGCATAGAATCATGTCGCCAAGTATTATATTGTTTAGTGGTAAGTCCATAAGTCATTTCCATGCAGTGTTTCCTGAGGTGATCCTTAGGAGGTTCAAAGAATGCACGTTTAAAGTGTAAAACCTGGGTCAGGACGACGACGAAAAATTTACTAAGTTAACTATTTGAATGGTAGAATGATAGTCTTAGGTTTCCACCACCGCTGACACCTCACCCTTATTCATTGTCTCATCTAGGAGTTACTATTAATGTCTATGAAGATTTATATTAGAAGGTCTTTATAAAGAAGAACTACTGAGTGATGACAAACATCACCAAACGATTTGTTGGACTCATTGTATTTATATTTGGTTATCAAATGGTAATTTCGTTCATTATTGTCACATGCCAAACTATATTTGATAAATTCTAGAAGGTTGCTGAGAAGATCGATAACCTCGCTGAAATACAATGGCAATCAGACACTGATGAGAGTCACCCGCGACCTCATCGGGAGTTAGAATCATTGAAACGGTAGAACAAAACAAAATTAAAGAAACATCAGAAAGATGAACCAATCTGCAAAGATACCAATTGAAAACCAGATCCAGAAAACCAAGCACCTCCTTCACTGCAATCCCAGCAAAAACATGAAAACATCACCCTGAAACCAAACTTTAGAACCAAAACGTCTTCCAATCTCTTCTTTCGCTTTAGCACTTTATCCTTAGTGATCTCATGGAAAATGTGATTGCGCACTTGTAACTGGCTGGTATTCTACTCAGGGGTCCATCAGATAGCAATTCCAGACTGTAGATGGGTAACAACAAAAGAAGTATCAGATTTTCTTCTTTGCACCAGACGGTTTGCTTGTAATGTACCAGAGATTTATGGGCATCATAACAGATGATATCTAGATCACACTAGTTCTGAATGTTCTTCCATAATACTTCCTTGGGCCTCACGTGGTCATTATCAACCGTGAATGATCAATTTTCTGTCTCCGGATACAACCCCACAAAAAGTGGCATGGAACCTCTGAAAACCTGGTTACTGTAAAAACTAGAATCAATGAAGTGCAAATCTATTCTTACACAAACAGGTTGTAAATGAGCTTAGGTATAAAACCAGAGATGTCACTTTTATGTATTCAACACAAACATGAGTCAATGCACAATCAAAACCAAGATAAAGGTAGACAACAAAGACAGAACTAATGAGGAATCCTCCGAGGGAGAAGACAAAGCCTCACAGTGGGCATCCACCCTTGATTAAAACTTCAGATTGATGAGGACTCGCCAGGTGAGGTCTGATTTGAGAGGAGAATCCCATTCCATCACTTGAGCCCTCCTCGTCTCCACATCGGGAGGAGGAGTGCCCAGCGCCCAGATGACTCCAACTGAGAAGAACTCCCAATGAGGCTCACCAGTCTCCCGGCAACTTTGGTCTAAAGGAGGCATGAAGTCATAATCAGTTCTCAAGACTCTACTGAGATGGCAATGCTGTCTCGCACTGGATGGCAAGAGGTATGAAGAAGACGCCCCAACCTGGGGGCTACCCAGCTGCATGGCCTTCCCATGGAGCCTCAAACTTTCGTCACATCAGCTGCCCCACAACGTCTAATTGAGTCAGAAGCTCCTCCAAAGGCTAATAAATGAGTTTCCCTGGAGAACTCAATGATGGAGGGTGAAGGCCTGAGAGTAAAAAGGTTAGGAAGACTTCTAACCAAAGACCCCTAGCCGTCCTAAAATTACTGAGCTTTGGCAAGCACGCTGAACACTGGCTAATCCTTCCGCCACGCCTTGGTTTGTGGCTGTATTTGTAGACAACACTCAAGAGGCCGCCAATGCGATACTGGCACCTGAAGATCACAAATCAAGCAAATCAAAGTCCACGTGATTCTGAGGGTCCCGACAATGACGTCAGCAGGTTTCTAGTCAGTGGGATTCATATCTTAACACGCGCAATAAAAGAAGCCTTCTGAATATCAGGCATGGATTCAGATGACGAAGGATAACTGAACTTAGATAATAAAGAAAGCTCCCACGCCCTTCGACTGGTAACTGTATTATAGCCATAATTGAATGGTCTCAAGCCTTTATCCCTAAAGATAACCACACCCAATCGGTCACTTGTCATTAAAGTCAGAAGGCAAGATATGTTGAAACATTGCAAACCCTTTATGTATGGAGAGCCATGAGGAGCACTTAAAGGCCATACCTCAAAGCATACCAGTACTGAACACATAGAGGTCAATACGCCAGAGATCAAACTCGAACACTAAATGGGGCCTATCGTCTGCAAGATTTCAAATAAAGGCTCAATCCTCTGTTAAGACTCACCGCCAGGTATTCACACCATTCTAGATATCGTAATCACATAGATTAATCATCACTTTATCTCTTGCCTTTACCCAAGGGGGAAGAGGTCTCTTGTGTATCTCAACAGTCTGGAACCATGGCAGAATGACTGCACTGACTGCCGTCTGAACTGGATTCACAGAGAGAGTCACCACGCAAAGAAAGAAATCAACTTGAACCAGTGGGATACACTAAGCCGACAAAAAAAAAAAACAAGATTGGGGACAGAACAAAACCTAAACTGTTACAGTCTTCTAATAGCCCACACACTTCTCAAAAACAAAGAATAAAAGAAAGATTGTTCGTCCTTAGAATAAATCAAAGGATGACTCCTGCGGCAGAAACATAAACATCAGCAGTTCCGAATAACACCTATAAGTTTCAAGAAAAAGAAGCTTCAACTTAGAAGGAGCCTAATATCGGAACACAATGCTAATTCCAACATAGATACCAAAAGAAAACTGAAGAACAGAGAAGGCACTGAAGGAAAAGTCACTGTCATCATAGATATTTATCAGATGAGAAGCCCCAATCAAACCCACTCCCTGAAAATCATGAACTAATCTTGATCTGGTAAACACTTCGGCTTCACGCTTCTAAGAAACATAATGAAAGAATCGATTAGATTTGTACATGGCAGCTCACCCCCCTGTCTCATAGGATTATGTTAGCACGAATGAGCAAAGGTTTAAGATTGCCCACTCTTGACGAAACAAACGGGAGCCTCAACATCCTTCCAAGGTCGATAACGCTAGTGTCATGAGTTCCATATCCTATAAATTTAATCAATTCAATATGAAGTGAACGCTTAATTATCCTTATTAACTGGGGTAATGATATATGAAATTCCCATCCAATAAGAGAGTCTTTGGCTTCACCACCAATAACGTCACCATTAAATACTAAACCACCTATGTATGCACATGACAAAATTCATTTCTTAAGCAACATCTTCTTCTAAAGAATTGACTGTAGCATCGAGGCAAACTAAGCCCCGCCACTCTTTTGCTTGCTTGCAGAGAAACCTGATTGATGAGTCAACTGATCCGCCCAGCACCCATACGCTTCCAGCCTGGCTCCTGGCTGAAAGCATTCACTGTTAATAATTTCATATCCAGCTTTCCTCAATTGTTCATTTCATAATATACGTCAAAACGAATCGTGGAGTCGCTGACGTCCTCAGCTCTAATCCGACGATTTTGTTATATATTTTACCCAGATTTCACATCACCTAAACATAATCTAATAGCAACGGGGAGGCTTAACACTCTGACCTAAATCACTCATTTACACTTTTCATCGCTTTTCAATAAAGAAGTTATTCCACACACGTTGAAGTCACTGGTTTTTTTTTTACATTTTGTCATCGCTTAGCTATAGTGTTGCCATCTGGTATTGACACTGCTTTTATCGTTTTGTTGCAATGTTTGATGAAATGAATTCAGACGATGTTATTATATCTGAGCAGATAGACAACAATCAAATCATGGTCGCCAATATACGTAACTGAACTTATGTATCTAGTCACGATATGATATCAACAAACTGAACCAATCATACATTTTATTTGTCATCTTCTAAAGTTTTGTTTTAATTGATATGTGTTTATCGAATGTATAGCTTATGGTTAGTTTGAATCAATAAATCAATAAAACCATCTATTTCACAAAAAAAAAACATAAATTTCATAAACTTTGGCCTCACTTTTTTATAACTAATGTTAAACCAAATTGGCATCAGGTGAAAAGCGCTCGATTCACGCTTCATTAGCAACCTGATACTGAACCACGCTTAATCGATAATAAATATATATTCATATTTTATTTAAATTAAAATAATTTTAAATGATAATTAATAATATTTAAGATATTATTTATTTTATTTTATATAAATAAAATGGTATAGGTTTAAATTTTAAAGAAAAATATGCTAATATTTAATATGAAACATGTTTAAAAATAAAGAAAACTTATTTATACAAATATAAATTAATCCACAAATGTTTTTTTTTTATACTTATCCATCCCATCGAGAATAAAACTTCATTGATGCCACACATGAAGTGCAGTGAATCACTGAGCTACAGCTCATATGTATGTATACATTTTTTTGTTAATTGTTTATATTAAGAAATGTCGGTTGTGGTAATACCCTCGACTTGTAGTCATGTGTCGGTGTTTGATACAAATTTGCATGCTTTGTTTTAGTTTTCTAGCTCTGGCTTTGCATTTAGTTTTCCTTGGTCAATGCAATCCCATGCTGGAATTAGCTTTGTTGTTTGGCAAATCGCCACTGCATCATAATCATAATTTGTTAGAAATTAGCACCATTGTATTATTCGGGCTCATAACAAATCTTCCGCTCGAAGCTGCTCACTGCTTGACTCCTACTCGAAATAGAATGAACGGTTCTCAAGACACCGTTCAATGGACAAATGTTTTGAAAACCAGATCGAATCAATAGTCCGACGGTCGACCGCGAACCAATAGACATTTCTATTTGATTCCAATTCTCAACGTGAAACACATCAAAACCATCCGGTTCAAATCCAATAGTTAATCGTGCCAAACGGTCGGCCCAAACCTATAACATATTAAACCATCTACAAAACCACTAAATCAGTAATTGAACTTAAGTCGAATGAATCTAGTTCAGCTAAACCGGTATCTCAAATTTTATTTAAAGCCTAAACCTTCTCTTTGGCTGAATGTCTCATTAATTCCACTGGCCCACACGGGAAAAGCCCTCTCACTAGATATGTTGGGTTATCACAGCTGTATTCATCCGATGTAGAATCTACAAAGTTTTATACTGGTAACTCTTTTCAAAATACATTGAAGTGGATAAAGAATGTGTCATGTGGAGGTTGAAGCACCGTTCATGTGGAGAAGCTGTCGCTTAACACTATGCTATGTCTACTTTTTGTGATATGCACAAATTTATACTCTATAATTATATTAATAATACTTGTTTTCTTCCATTTTAATATACTTAATATTTGAACATTGTTTATATCCGATTAATGCCTTTCTCAACCTGGAATCAATGAGCGTGGTCGTCACTGGTTGAACCGAGACAAATATGGGGTCCAACCTGATGGTCATTGACGGTTCACTGAGAGTGAAATAGTTTGCAATGTCCATCGGTCCAGCGGCCATTGCCTCGCAGGGAGAAACAAAGGAAGGGGCTTGCGAGGCCGCCCGGGCCGCCCGCTGCCTGCCGATTCGTCGAGAAGGGAGAGCGTCTTTGCTAGTATCGGGCGCACTTTGGAGCTGCCTTATTTGTGGCCGGGTCGCCGCCCCGTTGACTAGATCGCCGCTTTTTGTGATTTGAGAGCCACTGATAGCCGGTCGCTCCTCGTGTGGAGGAAACATCAGAATCCTTCCGAATCGCCAGCTCTTCTCGTGGGCATTAACCGCAGCACCATTTCTAGTTTAGCACGCTGACGAGGCGGAGTGCTCACCGCCGCGCGGTTCACCGCTTCTTCGCCCCTGGCTCGCATCGCATCTCCCCGTACCGCATCCTTGTAGGATTATGCTCCCGCTTGTGTTCTGTGTCGAGCACCATCAGAATCAGAAACGCTTATATTTATAAGAACCGCTTTTCCCGCCGTGACGCAACTCATGATGTTTTTTTTCAACTGAACCGCCGTGCGTGGTCGCCGGGCCGGACCCTGATTGTCGTGCTGATGCAGGCTCTGGATTGTCCGGCCAGGTGATCGCCGCATCACATTCGAGGCCCCACAGCATTTCTTCACTGGGGTGGCCTGTATTTATAGTGCGCTATTCCAATTTGAGGGTATGATTCTTTCCCATCGATGGGATATTATCGCTTTATCGATGGAATGATATTTAGTGAATAGTTTATTAGAATTATCCTACTTCCTTATTGGTGAGATTTGATTGATTTGCAGATAATAGATTATTGAGAATTCATCTCGCTTTCCTTAATGAGATTTAATGCCATGATTGCCAGATTCGTTTGATGGGTCAAGTTATGTGATTATTCATTTTATCGCGAAATTCAATCCGACGGTAGATGTGAGCTTTCCCACATTCATAACCGCCTTCAACAGGATCGCCTTCCTTTGGGTCACGCTAGGGCTGTGTTGATAGGCCCGCCTCAGTTATCTAGTGAGGTTCACACACTTTCATTAAACCTCCCCCAGCC
This sequence comes from Tetrastigma voinierianum, assembly GCA_016808115.1. Lineage (NCBI taxonomy): Eukaryota > Viridiplantae > Streptophyta > Magnoliopsida > Vitales > Vitaceae > Tetrastigma > Tetrastigma voinierianum. Next base: position 65,977 of record JAEQBH010009263.1, read on the forward strand.
CCTTTTGTAAAATTTGTGCGTGGGTGGCCATATCGTTGCACGGTGTGATTTCACGTGGTCACCAGCTGGATTAGTTAGGCTTGTTGTCGCCTTATGTCTCGCGATAATGATGACTCTTCGGCTCCTCGCTCATTTCTTCCAGAATATCCTCCAATCGTTTTGCCTTATGCCTCTTGAACCAAATGGCCTGGCTGGAGCTGCCTGAGTTGGCAAACGGCTTCCACAACCGGGAAGTCGCTAGGGCTTCAGGCCAGCTTGTTCGCTTGATCCTCCTAGGTCAGACGAGCTGGGTCGAGGTCGCTATGAAGTTGTTGACTCTACTCCGCTTTGATTTCAGATGAGTCAATTACCGGGTCGTATGACCGCTGGCCGAGGTCAAGCCAATGCAAAAGCCGTTGTTTCTCCATCGGCCGAAGCTGCCCGCTTGAATTGATTCCCAGTTTATGGCTCGGTTGAGTAGATGAACTCGCCCGTTATCCGTCAATCATCGTTACTCTGCTAGTCATTTTCATTTTTCGTCGATGGGCTATAGACGGTAGGTTTCGCCAATGTGGTGGCTGCGTGACGTCCATGAACTGAGGGGAAGAGCCTTCGCCAGAGGGAATCGGTTGAGGAGCTCGCCCAAGTGAACTGACGGAAGAGCTCTCGAGTGAATAGTCGAGTAGATCTCACCAAGTAAATCACGGGCGCTCATATAGTAAACACCAGTGTGAGCTCGCTTCCATGAGAATAAGAGCTCAACGCATGTCGAAAGTGTATTAAGAGCTCGTATGAATGAATATTCGAGGCGAAGTTCATGTTGAGTGATGGGAAGAGCTCGGACGTAATGAATATCAGGATGAGTGGCGATCGCGCCGGCGGCGCAGCTGGCGCTGATTATTGCCGCGTGGCGCCGCGGCGACGGCCGGCGGCGTATTGGCGGCGACGAGCTTCAGCGCGGCTATCGTTCAGTGGCTATAAATGAGCGCGACGTCGAGTGGCACGAAGCCGAAAGGGCGACCGAAACGAGTATGGCGTAGCCGAAAGTGGCTTATCGAGTCGAAGGGCTATCAGTCGAGTACTACAGCCGAGTGGCCATTGGCACGAAATGCTGTCGATCATGGCTGAACAGCGCCAACGATCGTTCGTCGGCGCTGATCGAACGCGGCATTATCGCGACGATTGAGCCGAGTGGCTGCGCCAGAGCTTTTAGTGGCGCAGCCGAAAGTGGCGCATTGAGCCGAGTGGCGCCAGCAGAGGCGCATTACCGAGGTGCCAGAGTAGTGGTTATTTATTTAGGTATTATTGAGCCAGTGGCACAGAGCCGAGCGCACGGAAATGAGCGCGATTGAGCCGAGTGGCACAGCCAGTGGCGACAGACAGCGCTGCAGCCCAGCGATGGCCGAGCCGAGTGGCGCAGCCAGGCGGCTACTGAGTTTGCGCTGACGGGTCATGGGCTATTGATTAGCGCGGTTACGTAGTCAGTATGGTCGGCGCCAGAGCGGCATCGGTCGGCGGCTGCAGCCGGTTGCTAATGAGCCGAGTGGCGCGAGCCATACGGGCGTGGCCAGCGGCTATCGAGCCGAAAGCGCAGCCAGTGGCGATTATTCAGTGGCGATTGAGCCAGCGCGATGGGGCTCAGGGGGCACTGTTTTGCCGGCACGAGCCTAAACAGCGGCGGCTTATCGTTTGAGCGGCGCATTGAGCCAGTGGCGCGCAGAGTAGGTTAATGACTTGAGTATGATTGAAACGAGTGGCGATGTGAAATGAGGGGCAAATTGAGTTGTAGTACATTTGAGCTCATGGCGCATTGAGTCGGACGGCGAATGAAACAGTGGCGCTGTAGCCACACATCGAGCCCGAGTAGTTACTGGTCGAGTGCGTACTGGTTTCCAGCATGATATCAGCAGTTACTGAGCAGAGATGCCAGAGCCCAGCAATTTACTGTTCTGAGTGGCGATGCAGTCGAGGGCAGACGAGTAACGATCGGTTTGTTTTGCTTCAGAGTTGCAGCGGCAATCGGTTCACGGCCATCGAAAATGAGCATATAAAGAGGGGCCACTGAGTTCATGGGCTACTGAGCCGAGGCTGATAGTCGAGGGCACTGAATGAAAAGATTGAGCCTTATAATAATGGGGCCACTACTGAGCCTAGATATAAAATTTGTTCATGACGAGTCGGTTTATTCTACTCCCCAGAAGATCTACTGGAGTACAACTTCGCCGCGAATAGCCGAGGAGCTCGTCTGTGGCGATAGTGAGTCGCCAGCGCGAACCTGGGAAGAGCTCGCTCAAATCGCGGTGAAGGCTCATCGAACGCGAGGCAGCCGCCATGTCGAATTGCTGGCGGGCGAGTTTCGGGTCGTGAAATAAGAAGGTGAGCCGTACCATCCAAGGGCGCATAACGTCAGTCGAAATGCGGGAAATCGGGCCCATCGGTGGGCATTTGGCTGAATGTGAGCTTTTAGGTGAGGGATCACCCGTCCGACGGCGCAGCAACAGAGCTTCGTTTCTGAGCTATTTCGGAGCCACAGAAGAGCTCGTCGTAGACTCATGGCGGTCATCCATGTAATAATAGGGTCGTCGTAGAGCCGCCAGCGAGCTCGTAACAGCAGAAAGTCGCCTATGTAAATAATAGGAGCCTGCTGAGCAAGCCGCTGAGGAGTCATCCACTGAGCAAGAGCTCGCCACAAGACAGAGCTCGCGACAGAGCTGCTGGGAGAGTCGCCAGGGACTGCTGTAAGAGTCACCAAAGGCCAGGAGCTCGGTGAGTCATGCAGAGCTCGCTGTAATCAGCCAACATAATAAGATCGTCGGAGCACGCTGGGAGAGTCACTGTAGATCACAAGAGCTCTGCCCATGTTAATAGGAGCTCGCTAAGTGAGAGTTGAGAGCTCGTCAGGGATCGCCAGAGCCGTCTGATGTAAATAATGAGCCGCTGGGCGAGAGCTGGCCGATCACGTATACTGGCTGTAGTATCGGCCCACACTATTGGAGTCGAGAGTTGTTGGGAGATCTGGCCTGCGTAAACAATAGGAGCTCGCCATAGACGCCGGGAGCTCTGCCGTGTGCATCAGGCTCGCCCATGTATACAATAGAGTTTGCTGGGGAGGTAGTCACGGAGGAGTTTGCCAGGGACTTTGTAAGAGTCAACATGTGTCACAGGAGCTCAAGCCAAGTAGAGCCGTTGGAGGTCACGATCAAGAGCTCGTCTATGGAACAATATCATTCGGCACAGAGGCCGCCAAGGCAGCCGTTGGGAAGAGCTGCCGGTAGACGCGCAAAGAGCTCGCCTGTAGAGTGGCAGGTTTCGCCAGCGGGTGCCAATGTACAGGTAAAGAGCCCGCTTCTCTGCTGGGAAACCAACAGTGCTTGGTCAATGTAATAGTAGGGTCATCCAGTTTCGGTGACAGCCTCGCCACAGGACACCATGGAGCCTGCCTGGTTCGATGCGCGGCGTCGCCACGGTGAATAGTAGGGGCTCGCCCATCTCCAGTGGAGGATGAGCCGCTCACAGCCTGTAAATGAAGGAGCCTGCTCAATGGAACAATGGCGTTTCGCATTTCGCAATGCAAATGCACATTTCGAAACAGGACAAGCTCGCATGGCGAATCGCAGCAGCTTCCGTCACCAGCGCAGCAGCGCTCGCCACTGAATGGTGGGGTCACCATTCGAAAGCAGGAGGAGCCGTCATGCGTGAACAAAGTAAGCGGAGCCCGCCTCGTTCGTATGCAGCCGGTTAAGCTTCACACGTGATAGTAGCTTCGCTTCGTATCGGTGGGACGAGCCTCGGCCAATATGAACGGTAAAGAAGGAGTCGCCTCGTCAAGCGCGCCGGTGCTCAGCTACCGAATAGTAGTCGCCCATCTCGGAAGCCAGAGAGCCGCAATATGACCGAAGAATGGTGCCCGCTCGTCGGTGCGCCAGGCTCGCCATCGGAATAGCTCTACTATTCGGTGCCAGGACGGTCTCGGTCGGGAATGCGGCGGCGAAGCCCTTGCTCGCTGGCGCAACGGCGTCGGCCATCGTGAATAGGCTTTCGCGGCTCGACAGTGGACGCAGCCTCGGCGTGAATGGTGCGAAGGGAGCCATTCGTCTGGCGCCAAGGCGTCGCTACCGTGGAATAGCTCGCTATTCCAGCGAGACAGCCCCGCCAATATGAATGGTAAGAAGAGCCGTTCGGTTCGGAGCGTGCCGGGCGGTCATACCGGAATGGCGAGTCGCATTCCCGGAAGCCAGATCGAGCCTCGCCGCTGCGAATTAGTAAGAAGGAGCCCGCTCGGTCTCGAGTGCCGGGCGCTTCCGCCATCGAATAGTAGGGGTCGCCGCACCAGCAGACGCAGCCTCGCCAGAATGGTCGCTTCCCGCGCCAGGGCTCTGGTGGCGTCCGTACCGAGCGGCGGCGTCGGAAGTGGCATGTATCAGCAAGGCTGTCGCGGGCGGCGTAGCGGAGTGGCGACGAATAGTGGCGGCTGGAGCCGGTGGCGCAGAACAGTGGCGGTGGCTGAGCGCGGACGTAGTTTCAGCCGGCCTAACTCGGTGCCAGGCTCGTGAGTAGGTGGTCGTCAGTGAGCAACGGCTCGGGCGCCGTCGGCGGCGCTCAGCCGAACACCAGGGGCGGGTCGGGTAGGTGAGTCGCTGGGGCGAGCGCCGCGCCCGGCGCCGAGGCCGGCGGGCGGCGTGGCCCGAAATGTCACCGAGCGCCGGGTCGTGGTGGTAGCCGTCGGCGTGAGCAACAGGCCCGGCGCCACAGCGGTGAACAGCTCGAGTCGGTCCGACTTCGGTGGCGGCCGTGGGCTCGTAGGTAGATCGCCAAAGTGAGCGCCGTCGCGCCGAGGCCGGGCGGCGGCAACAGCTGGTCTCACTCGGCGCGCCGTGGCTCGTGAGGTGGTTTCGGCCAAGGTGAGCAACAGGGTTCGGCACTGTAGCTCGAGTCGGGTCTCCGACCCGAAGTGGGCCAGGGCCTCTCGTGGTGGGAGGTGTGGAGCCATTAAAGGGGAGGCCAGGCTCGGCGCCGAGGCCGAAGTGGCGACAGCCCGGAGTCCACTCGAGGCAGCGGGTCACAGGAGCAGGTGAGCCTGCCACAGGGCGCCAGGGTCTTCTCGGCGCTGCGGGTCGAGTGGCAATGTAGCCCAGCCAGGTCTCGACTCCCGAGGCAATGCGGGCCTGCAGAGCCTGCCAAAGTGAGCAATGGCGGCTCCGGCGCCGAGGCCGAGTGGGCAATGTAGCCTGAGCTGGTTCGACTCGGCGGCGCCGTGGCTCGCAGAGCAGGTGAGCCTGGCCAAAGCTAGCCGAGTCGCATGGCCATTCGACTTCCACTTTGCAGCAGCGCTTTACGCCACCGCACTTTGAAGCGCTGCGTGACTTTCGGTGCGTTGGCCTTCTGTAGATGGCGGCTTCATCGTTATGAGCTTTATGCCTTGATATTCGCCTCCGTGCGCAATCAAATTCGCGCGATGAAGCGCCGGCTTGATCGCCTTCGCCGGGATCCACCAAGATTCTCGTTCGCTTCGTTAATCTTTACATCAGTAAATTGTGCTTTCCGCAGGTGCCAGACCTTCCAACCGCCGTTCTCGTGCGCACGATCTGCCCGTAAGCGTTCACCCTTCATCGCGCCTATTTATAGCAAGCAGCGCTCCACCTCGCCGTGGTTAGCTTTACCGGTTCTAATGTGCCGGTAGTCGCCCGCTTGCTTGGTTGGTCCCGCATGCTGATCGCCGCTTCGCTTGTGTTCTCGTCGATACCACCAAGAATCGAGAAATCGCGCATTTTTCGTGAACCGCTGCCCAATAGCACGGCACGGGCACCAGATTTTCTTGAACTCGAATCGGCTGAGCCGGACATTGCTAAGAACCGAAAGACAATGGTGGTCTCGAACGGTCGCTACTGCTCGGCCGAGAGAATATTGTACAGCTGGCCCATCATCCGGAAGCGCCTTTGCTCTCAACAGAGAAACAAAGGAAAGGTGGTCGGCGAGGGTCAGGCTCGGGTCAGCCTGGCGTTTCCAAGTCGACTTTGTCTCGAGAGAAGGGAGGCGATGTTCTTTGCCGCGTATCGGGCGCATTTCAGCGGAGCGCCTGTGGTTTCTAGCGGTCGCCGCCCCTCGCTTGACTAGATTCCGCTTCGCCGATTTCGAGACATAGTCAAGTTGTCCTCTGGGGAGGAACATTGCAACTTCCTCAATCCGCCGCCTTCGGGGTGTTGTATTTGTCTCGTGAGTTGTTCTATTTCTATCAGCCAAGACAGGCTTTGCTATGGCTCGGACCGCTTCGCTGGCCCCAGGCCTGCTATCCACACTCTGTGGTCCGCATCCTTGTAGGATTAGTGCTGCCTGGGCTGTTCCATGTTTGATACCACTCAAGAACTGAGAAATGCAGACATAGTTGAACCAGCGCTTTCCCACGACGCACAACTGATGATGTTTTCTTAATCCTGAATCAATACTGCAAGTGTCACTGGCCAATCTTGATTGTTCGCTGCCGATGTGCCTTGATTGTCTCGGGTCGAGTAGGATCGCCGCACTGATCCGCAGTCCCGATGAAGCAATTTCTTCCACCGCCGTGGCCCCGTATGGTATATGTTCCCAATTTTGAGGGTATGATCTTTCCATTGATACATTACGCTTTTAGTTTGATTTTAGAAATAGATATCAAGGAATAGTTTATTGAGAATGTCCGGCTTCCCTTATTGGTGAGATTTGATTGATTTTGCGGATAATATATTATTGAGAATTATCCTAAGTTCCTAATGAGATTTAACAGATTTAGTTAGATTCATTGTGATAATAAGTTATAGGGATTATCTTCCGTCAAGCGAACACCAATCTGATTTAGGATGTAGCCAATTATCCATAACTCGCCGCGAGTGGACTGGGCCTTCCTTGGGCCGACGCTAGGCCAGCCTCATAGGGCCCCGCCTCCTTTTGGCCTAGTGAGAGGCTGCGCCACTATTTTGCCAAAACTCAACACCTATTTGTACCCAAAATTTCAAGACATTAATGCAATAATAAAATACATAGTATTAGATTACTCCTTAATAAGAAAAATTTTACTTTTTAAAATTATTTTACATTTTTAAAAATATAAATTATTTATAATGTTATTGGTTTCAATCAATTGTCTAACCATTGAACCGTGAACTAGTAACTTTTTTTTATTCATTAATTGATTTTAAACATTGAATTGACTTATTCATCAATGATTTACTGACCCATCCGATTTTTAGAAAAACATGCTTGTACTTTTGGATTCCAGTTGCTTCCTTAGACACTACTGGTCTATTAGAAAATAGTGACTATGACTTAATCCTGCCAAACATCACCAAAGCAAAGTAATAAGTACGAAATGACATGAGTTACTGATTCCAAATCTCCTTTCCCAACTTAAAACACCCATGTGCAAATTTGTTTAGCTGATTTGGCCCGGCTCCTTCACCTTTAAGAGGGTCTGTCCTCTTGCAACACCTCCATGTCACCTAATTACAGCACGGATATGGTTTCTTGCGTAGGACTCAATTTAATGACCTGTCCGTGATTGACTCAAAAAAATTAACCAAAAGAAAAGAAAAAACTGCCATGGCTATGGGGTATATCATCCAGGTTCTGAAATGGTTTATAAGTACATACTTGTCCGAAGCAGTAGATTCCAAACCAAGGAGGGAGGGGTACCTTAATTAATAAAGGAAGAAGGGTTTACCACTGACAAGGCCAATCACTTCTTAGCTATATACTCTTTTTTAGCGATGGAAGCCTATATAAAAAACAAATATCCTAATCAATTAATATATTCAACTGTGCAGGGTGGCCATCCTCCTGTAACTCAGTTCTCTAACCCCAACTCTCGAAAGCTTACGCATCCTGAAAATCAATACTAATTAATTGCCATCCACTCCCACTAAATTCTCGGGATTGAAACCAATTCTAGCTCCACTATTTAACAACAGATGCTGAAAATGTCTGATCTGACCGAAAAAGCAATCCTGTCCCAACTTGCATTGGCTACAAGATTCTGAAAGCTAGTGCTGGGCTACAATCCTCAATCCTCAAATCCTCAACTTCAACAATTTTCCATGCCACGAATCGTTGAATGAGCAACTCACTTATAAACAACAGAGAAAGAATGTTAATATTGTGTTTGGTTTTCAATAAATTCAGACCTTACCTAGAGTAGGGAAACAAACTATTGTACTCATGTATCACTCGTAATCAAATATTTGATGGTTAAAGAAAGACTTAAACTCAACTTATTCATGGGTAATCTATTAAAGAATTTGATGGAGATTCAGATGTAGTGTCCAAAATATGGTGGCCGAACATCCGTCATGATTGGAAATTCCAGAGCAAGTAGAAACATCATTTCAAAATTGATGACATAGTCTCATGAGTGACATTTCAGTTTCTATTACACGCTAAAATATCTCATGGTTTCATTGACATAGCTTCAATTATCTTTCTTCCGGTATTATTCACATGACCACATTTGAACAAAGAAGAGATTCTTTATAGAAGTGAAGTGCTATTTCTCCTGGGAAGACCACCTTAATATGTGTCATCATTATTTTAAAATTTTAAAGTGAAGTGGGTAGATAATACACCACATTCTTAGAGTGGGAAATACTTCAATGGAAGAACACACTGAGTACTACACTGGGCGTTGGCCTTATGGTTCAAAAGATGTACACTATTTTGCAAAGTCCTCGTAGATCGTGCCAAAGGACTGGGAAATATTGGAAGAAGAAATAACAAACAAGTAATCAATATTTTGAGGTAGAACTTTTTTGATGTTCAGGTGGCGACTCGGTGGGTCCCTGCTTCTACCATCCCATGGGCACACACATCTGGTAAGTGATTGTGTCCAAGTGGGTGGAATCCATAATCCACGCTCGAGATGCCAAAGTGGTACTACGGCTTCATCAGAGGCCATCTTCAAGGTCTCGACCTCAGAGTAATCAAATGGCGAAGGTTCACATTTTTATCAGTTGCTTAATGCCTGCCAAATATGGGGTGAAGGATCAGTGTCACTGCATACCAGCCCCAGTTAAATGGCAAACCGAGGTCGAATAGTAGATCAAAAATTTAGAAAAGTATGCCATTTTAAGAGAAAGATCATAACAAAATCTGATGATAGCTTATAGGCTTATCATCATTTTCAAAGACCCTATTGACAGTGCCTAAATAGTGTTATTTAGTCACTGTGTTTTACACCTTTTTAAAATTTCCACCAACTAGTTAACCAATTGGCACTATGGTCCCACTTTACGACGTATTTTTAGGCTATTTCTTTTTGTAGTTATACAAACTGAAGACGCTTAAATATATGAGTTGCATCAAACAAAGAATCCGTCAACTCGAGATAGTCGGTCAAAAGGAAACCGAGCCATAAATTGAAGGAAATTAGACCGCGTAATGAGGTTAATTTTCTGCACTCCGCCAGAACATGCGGGGCTCGCAATCGCTCACTCATTTCACCTCCATTTACCACCACCTTGCGACTTTTTCCAAACGTTCTCTTATGTATTGTTTATATTAGACATTTTGTAATTTCCTAACCGAAAGAGGCGTCGGTCAAGCTCAGGCGCTTGATGATTTGATGTATTAAAAATGGCATGAAAAGCTTCATTTTCCGCCAGGTGATTTTCCTCCTTTCTCTCACGCCTTTCTCACCGTGCCAACACCATTATTAGCACCGCAAAGCGTTACAAATCCCCCATCTTAGCAGCGTTACCAGGCCAAGGCCGAGAACATGTCTCTCGCTTCAACGATAATGGTTATCATTTATGTTCCGATTCACCTGCGCCAAATCTTTCGACGACTGATTGGTCAACATCGCAGTTCGGTGTCGACTGTTCATCCGCCCGGAAAACGCGACGCCGTTTAGATTTATCCAAATAAACGCGAACAAGCCGCATCGCCGACATGAATGATCAATGTGTTGTATCTGGTGAGAAAATTTAGTCTAGTTATAGCTAAACGAAGATCCGGCCTGAAATGACTATAGGTCATCCTCCCATGCGAGAAAGGACTCGATGATTCCCACATGATAGAACCTCAAGCCTGTACCAGCGTCATGAGTTCTTTACATTCTATTTCATTTGTTGCCTTTCAAACCACTCAATTAAGACTGCTACAAAACCCCAAATCCAAAAGTGAACGCTCATTTTAAATCAATGTAAATCATTTTATGAAGAAAAGCCCCATCCTGAAGTTCAATTTACTATAATCGCAGTGAGCTTTGCTATACTAAAGAAGAGGGAATTAGTTATAAGGTTGTTGACTTTGGGACGACCCACGGGCATGAATCAAATGGCAACTGCTGTCGGGAATGTGCCTTATGCTAGAGAGTCGTTAAACTGGTATCCCTTAATTACTAAGTGTTAAGAATTTCAACTTTTTACTTTACTTATTTCATAGCTCACAATGAAGTTGATTTAATTTTTTATACTATTCCTGCATAGATCTCATCTTTTTAAAGCACAACCCAATCCTTGTAGCTCTGCTTTTAATGTCTGTTATACTCACCAAAGGTTTATAAACCATTAGATATGACACCACATGTTGTTATATCTGTCCCACTCATAATATCATAAGCTACTCAACATTTAATCCAGATGGATCTTCCACCCGAGGAAATGAGTCAACAGGGGTTTAAAGGAACTAAATGCATACAAAAACAATGAGGACTATATACAACTACCAAGGGTGAGTGCACCATGTATTGTACCTCACCGAGGGATGCTAATGTCGTGCCTTATCTCGTGCCCTGTTCTTAAATTTCCATGGTATGGAAAATGAAAACTGAAGGCCATCCCGGGAGTTTGAGAAAGCTTTGCATGACTTTCAAGTGAAGGTAACAAATATATAATTACTGAAAATGAAAGCATTCCCCTTAACCCTGAAAGATACAAGATTTGGTTCAACTCCTGAGCTGAGAAACTATTAGAATTGGGAGATATGCATTGAAGAAACAACACCATAAAAACCATGAGTCTCAAGAGGGGAAATTACACCTTCTGTTCCAGAAAATATAGAAATGCACTACACTGGGTGTGGTACCTAGAGACCACGTTGTCCGCTCTCACCATGGATACTTGACAATGTTAATCACTTCTATAATGGGATGTCCCCCGCGTGAAGCTTGTTGAAACTATGCGAGGGACTTGGCGAGCAAACATCCAAAGGAAGCCATGATCCCTTTAACCTATGGCTGAGACATCCAAGTGGAAGACAACTCAACCCTAGAGAGGCAATGAGGATGAGACCTATAGTAAATTTAAAAGAGGTAAACAATCACCGAGTATATATTGTATGCAAAGCATCCACCTGACTAGAGGGTTAGAGCTTGTACGCAATCGCCATGAAGAGGCAAAGGGGATCGTATACTGGCGTCAACCATCCTGTTTCACTTATCAACTCACTGAGTGATCGAGAAACACACCCAACCTGCTCCTTCGCAGCAGAGGCAACAGCATGCCAATGTCAGGTCAAGCCACAACCGTTCCATGGCAAATTATAACTTTAACTGAAAGAAACCCATCCTAACCTCTCCTTGAAGCCAGCTCCAATCTTATGTGCCTCGGGCCAGGCAGCACAGTGTGGCTGCTCACCAACCACAACCACCACTATCCTCATCCCCATCGCTTTCATCATGAATTTGAGCAAGTGGTAGGCACTTTGAGAAAAGAAGGCGCGAATGGTTAACTGGAGAATCGGTTACTGCGAGAAAGCACACTAAATTTCAAAAGATAGATAACCCACACGAGATCTCCTCAAAATATGACACCTGCAGATCACCCCAGAAACAATCCATCTAGCAAAGCAGGAAATTTTCTATCTCATACACAACCAAATCCCAGTAGAGCTTGATAAGTGAGTTCTCCAGTGACAACCTGGAGTTGATGAGCAAAGTTAATTATTCATTGGAGAAGTGAAAAGAGCTTAAATGTCCAGTACCAAACCAATGTAAGAAGGCTAGAGTTAAAGAGGTCGAACTGGGACAGGTATCAAAGAATGTGGAAATAGGCACACCCCACCTTTCACAAGAACCAAGCTAAGAAAGGGCCATCAACCAGGTTGAAATACTTAAGCAAAGGCAAGGAAAGTCAACATCCTCTGTTTGATATGATTAAACAAGTCCCCACATATGCCAAATTTTTGAAGGACTTCCAGTATAAAGAGGAGGGCTAATGTTGACAAAGAGGGCCTTCCTGACCGAATAAGTTAAGTGTTTATCATTCATCAAACTCAATGAAGTGATCTTGGTTATCTCAACATTCATTAATATTGAGGCACTTGTGTAGAAAAGCACCGCTGGACTGAAACATAGAACTGGGCTTCCTATTCATATGTGTTTCATCGTAGGAGCCAGTCTACTCATCAGCATCTGCCTCTATGATAGATCCAAAGAATAGGTGGACAAATTTTACCATCTGCAGATTTGTACTGAGCTGTAACTAGCCTTGCGTTTTCTAGGCTAACTATGTGCCTATCAATATCCTTAGGGAGACCATTTCACTCTAATGCTATCAACTGCTTAAATGGGTTATGTAGTCACATCGAAAACATGCACCTTAGAACCACACTTCCACTTAAGTAAAATAACATGCAACAGAAGATGTCCAAGAAGAAGTTCATAATTGATAATCTCGAAGAAACAGTGGTCAACAACAAATGCAGATAAAGAATTCAGAACTAGTTTGATTGTCTCCGAAGAGCAGGAAGCCCACAAGACACAGATAGGGCATTGAGAAAACAAGAAATTTGCCTATCGATCGGAAGGAAACCAAGAACCACAAAATTCAAAACCCTAAACCCTTGCCTGTGGAATTAAATATGTCTACTTAGAAGAATGGTGAGTGCACTCATGGTCATATCCTCCCTTTTCTCAGCTTTCACGTGGTAAGGCTCTCCCGGGCACTGCATACTGCTGTGCTATTGAGGAAACACGATTGGGTATTATCAGTTTGCACCCATCACATCTACTCTATATGGCCAAAATCCATTATCACGAGAGATCAATCCAAAAAGAAGTGGCTGAGTAGAAGTCCTGGGGAAGTTGTTACAATCGGTATCATTTACCCCATCCAGTTATGATCGGTGAGTCCAACCGTTAAGAAACTATGTAACTCACCGTACAATGAGTGCGAGAGGATGCTCAATTGCCTGCCTACGTGCCAGAGGGCATCAGACTACGTAAGATTAAATGAGGCGACAAGAAAGGATCACTCCTTTACCCTTCATGGACCAAATGAAAAGCACTTCTAACGGCACCCTTTCGATGTTTCCGATGTTATTTAGGCTATTTCAAATCTGAAATTGTTGTAGACCAGATGTTTTACCTTCCCGCTTCGCACATATGCCGCCAAAAGAATGCCCTTTGGTCGTAATGCCCCACACATCTTTGATAATGCCTCTTATTTCAATGATTTGGTGGAGCGTGATGGTTATGGATGATAATGTTGTTCATGAGTATTTGAAGAATGCCTAATTAACGGAAACTATCCTGCATTGGTGCACAGAGAAGAACTGGCAATCGAATCCAGAGTGCGCCATTTATGGTCAACCAAGTGGATAGTACTAGGACATATTATTTCCATGAACCGGTTGACAAGGCAAACAGATAGATTTAAATCGCCTCAGCCAAATGTGAAGATCAGAGGCAATTTTGGGTGCGTGCTTATGAACAATATGACTCAAAATTAAGGCCTTCAAGTTATTAGAGAAAGATAAATTTAAGTGGGACTAAGATCGCTAAAGATGAGGAGTCATAAATACGGACTCATCGCACCAATAGTAAGAGCCCCAATCAGTAGTGCTACCGAGGTAGTCAGCGGTGCTACCCGCACTGGAGTAGTTCTCGCGAGAAAGAAAGAAAGCTTCTTATGTGTCATTATGCCAACAAATATCAACGAAGTCTGAACATAATTACCATGCAGAAGGAGCGCCGGCAGCGGGTCTATGCTCGATAGTTTCGAAAGGCCTGCCGCTCAACATAATCATTATTCTATAGATCATCAAATGAAGCAACGCCACCAAACGTAATGCTACGCTAGGGCTATCGACGCTCTTCCATCAAAGAGTCACTCCGTTCAAGACAGCGGCAACAGAACGCGATCGCTCAGATTAATAATGGTTAATCCCAACATCATCATCTTCGAACGATTAGCCCAAGAACACTTATTAACATCGCAAACATACGTTGGTCGAGCATCGAACGAACGCGAGTTTCATTCATCGACGGTTAATAATCGACGTCGGATAAATATTCGTTGATGGTGACATCGAGTCGACGTAAACGTTACATCGTTGATATCGCCGTCGCCACGAGAAATGGCGATGCCGTTTCATTCAGAACGTTAACAGTTTAGTATTCGATTCACCGTTCTTCGCGATGTTCGCGTCGCACTTTGAGAATACACGCCGCAAGATTGAAGAAACTTCTCGCCGCCAGATCTTCGAACCGATTTGGTATGACCATCGATGTTAAGCAACTGATTCGGCGGATCCTTCCTCCTTTCCGGATGATCATTTGAGTGGATTGATTGTTACCAAAATAACAGCAGCGTTCAAAGGAAGACAACCACGATGAGCGCGTATCGAAACGAGAAACACTTTCCAACTAGTCCAGTAACCAGCACGATATTCATTTTAACGCTTGAACTCATTCAAATAACATACTTTAAACCATACTTACCTTATCAGTGGTCGCCGATAGCCACAGAGTAAAACCACGATAAATATCGATAGAAATGGTGAAACCAATTCGTACACGATTATTCGTCACGCGAACTTTACGAAGAAGCAACCGTCCCGAGGCGCTCATCGCTTGGTTGTTATAATATCTGACGCCAGAATGACACGCAACGGCAGAAGAAAATCCATCCGATATGGGTGGCGAATTTCACCAACCGATATCAATATCGGTGAAGATCATAGCGATGCCATCAACCCAAAGACCAAGATAAAAGCAATAAATGGCGTTGATCACTAACAGTCCATGATGAATACGCTTCAATTTTTTCCATCTTCAGGCAATGCCGGATGATCAAATCTCATCAGGATGTCATCCTCTGACGATCGTAAGATCCGCTCAACCGATGTTAGGAACTCAACGCGGTGTTAACTCCATACACAAGATCCACATGCGAGTTGATCTCCCTTCTAATCCCAATAGTTCAATATCGTTTTATACAGTTTATTAAGATCTCGGTCAACAATTGAGTTAATTTTAATATTTGGTTTATTATATTTATCGTTGAGTTTGGTTTTACGTTTAACTTTCACTGGCAAACTTCATTTATTGAGTTCAAAGTGTTATAAAAAGAAAAAGAACGTTATATCTTCGTCCCGAATTTTACAATACAGAAAATTCAAGAACTGAATGTAAAATAAGAAAGTGTTTCGATCACATTTTCACGAATAAGTCTGATACGTTTCTCAACCAGATATTTCCCTCTGAACTCAATGCCCATCTGTCATGTCAAAGCCACTGACTGTAATCATTATCGCTACTTTTCATGTCCCATCTAAGATGATCTCAAGGGAGTCTGCTTCATTATTTATCTTCCAAGAGGAATTACTCAGAAGAATCCCATTCATCTGTCATCTATCATCTGATGTCCAGATCATTGAAGAGGTCTGTCCGCCCAAAGTTTCAGTTCGTCTGTGAACGCCACTTTCTAGCATCTTGTCAGAGATCTCACAACCAAACCGTCCCACCAATCAGGAGATCATACTACCACTTCAGCCCTATCTGTAAGAATTCCGACATAAAGGAGAGGATGTGCAAGCACTCCAAGATTTATTATGATCTCTAGGCCTTTGCCGAATATCTGTAGCTGAGATTCACTGATATGAGAGGTACTTCTGAGCCATTTATGACCCCCCCCCTCTCTCTCTCTTCCCGTCGGTTTTTACTACAACTTTGGGTGGTCATCACTTCTACTCACACGATGACTCCAAGCTTAGATCTAATATGACAGCCATCCATTTCTATCGATGCATCGGTAATTCGGGAGGCTTCGTTACCTGATAGCAGCTACTTTCAATCGTTTAGTGGTCCAAGCACCGGGCAGATTATAGGTGGTGGTCCCAACCCTCAATTCGTGAGATGGTTTGGTCTACTATCCCTGACACTACAAATGCAAACATCTGAAATTGAGACATTTTCTCCGCATGCTCATAGACCATATCCTCGCGATCTAATCTTTTCACTCCTTAAATATAGTATAGAGGAGGAGCTCATTCTGAGGTTTCATCAGAGTTTGTGGATTCTGTTCAGTTCGATCGAGCTTGTCATGACATCCTGTTCCACTTGAGATATGTCCACCAGATAGTCCACCAGCCAGTCTGGCTCCCTCCTGTATTCTCTAGAGACTTCATGCCATGTATTAGAGCACACGGTTTCCTCACGAGCCTCCAAGGAGCTCATGATTGTGAGCGGTCCCCACAAGGACTGTGTGACTAGCCCCGCCACTCCACTCTCCTGAGCTCTAGAGGACTAGCTAACAAATGGTCCCTCCTCGGGGCAGAGAGTGAATGCACCTTAGCAGATATTTAGAGCACGCCTTCCAAAGATCTCGGCCTCCAAGAGAAGCACACCGCCCATTACCCACGCCTCTGCCTCTCGCACCTCTAGAGCTCCCCACTCACTCACAGCCTCAAGATGTTATTGCCCAGTACCTTCAAATACCAGAATATTACTATAGTCCACTGGATTTCTAGTTGTCATGGATGGGTCCATATCTCTCCGCCACTGCCCTGATCACTGTGACCGCCCATGCAGCTCTAGCTCGGAGGATGCACCACATTGAGGTTGCCACTGGGGCTCGACCCAGCCATCTCATGGGCCTCGTAGCCTGTCTACCTCCGGGCTTCCCCATCGCCTACCAGGGCTCTTTTGGCTTCCCCCAGCAAAAAGCCAGCCCCACATCCTCTCGACTTGCCAAGACAGCCAGCAGCAGGGCAACCACTCCACCACAAAGCACTCCTCAGCCTCCGCCGTGATGATGACTTTCTCGATCACAACATTGAGAGGCACTTTCTCTAACTTTCAATCCAAGCCCCACGCGGACATGATACTGGTTGGTGTGAAGAAGCGCCATGTTTAATTTCTACACTTTTGATTGATCAAATTTTGAGCAAAGCTCATTTTGTATGTTTAGTTTGTTTTGTCCATTTTAGAAGCTGCTTATTTGTTTCTGTAAAGCTGAAAACATAGTGATATATGCCTATATACTACCATATAACTTATTTTCATCTGCACCAAATTCATTTTTTGTGGAGCCTGTTTGATCATAAGTTAGAATGAAACATCGCCTTAATGTTGATTAAAATAGGATTTATTCCATGATGATTAAGTGATGATCGTTGAAGTCTCATGGTTTTAGCCTTCTCTCTTCCACTCAACTACATTAATGTGGCAATATTTGGGCTTTTTCAATGTTGGCAAACCCTAACCCCCTTTACTTTTGCAAACTCACCCGGTTTGTCAATTAATTGTAGAAGTTGAGGACCTTAAGAAAAGAAGACTAACAGTCTTCCAAAAAAAAAAAAGAAAAAAAGAATAGAAAAGCCGCAACGCTTCGCCTTGAACCCACACTGGCCCGAGGGGTATATATGATGTCTTTAAAGCCTCAGTCTTTTAAACCAACTGGTTGCAGCCCAATAAGGTCACACAGATTAGTGAGGTTTGATATTTGAAAGCTGAGTCTGAAACTATCTCAGAGTCCAAGAACCCAAAGAGTCATATCAAAGTTGTATCCAAGGATTTGCTTGCCTTTAGTTGTTGGGAGTAATCCCACATGGACTCTCAAGTAGGTCGATTCTCAAAGATTGCAACCCTACAACACCAAAAGAAGTGTGGAATAAGAGTGGAGCCAAATTTATTTTAGTTAATAATTAGCCCATAAAATTTGGTTGGGGAGAGCGGGGTAGCCATCACAACTGGATCACATAAACACTTAGATTCTTGTGAAGTTTCGTGTCAATTCCTCTAGTTTGATGTTTCAAACTGATCTGTATGGCATTCATTCTCCCAAGAGGTTAGGTCTTACATTCATACTGAGGGTTAGACATCGCCCACATACTCCTTTGAGATACTTTTGTTTTTGTGAAAATATAATTAGTCTGCTTCTTTCTTACCACATTGCTAAGGGATCATGCAGTGTTCTGGGGAGTGATTAGTTCGTGCCATTGAGGCCTATGGCTATGTGTTTTGATACACTTTTGTGTACCAACCGTTAACCACCAGCACACTATGTCCGCTTTACTACTTATTTATTTTGTGGCCATTTGGGGTTATACAAACCAAATATGCCAACGCCATCGAGCCGACTCGCTAACAAGGAATCGTCAACCCGAGATTTAAGTCATGAAATCGGAGCAAAACCAAGAAATTGACCACCGCAGAAATTTTTATGTGGTTGCACTTTCGAACCGTCATTTCTCCACTTTGACCTCCATTGAATCACTTTTGTGACTTTTTCCTAAACTTCCCTTATGTATTGTTGTAGTTCGCACATTTTTGTAATTTTGACTCGGCAAGAGGCGTGGTAAGCCTCAGCCAAGCTCAGACAAACTAACGATTTCAATAGTAATCTGGGCTAAGCTTCAGATTTACCAGGTGATTGTCTTCCCATTTTTTCCCTTTCTCCTCATTTTCAACAGCCTAAACACTTCTTATATTATTAACCAATTCGATGCTGCCAACCCCTCATCCTTGAAGAAGAAGGCCACCGCTGTCTGAGGTAAACTCGTTGTCCTCTATTTCCAACTTACGCTATTATCATTTATGTTCTTTGGCCCACCAGGTTTAAATCCGATACCTGATTCGTGCCACCCGTAGTGATGCGGAATCAACAACTTATAGCTCGGGTTCCTCCATCGCCGAACGTTACCGCGTGACAATAAGCCCAGATCCAATACGGGATGTTTCATCCTAAGAATGATCAAACGCGGTTTGGAAACGAGGCTTTGTTCGATTGCGGATCGTTTTAAAACAAGGGGGTTTGGTTGTTTATCGACTGTCTTGTAATAGTTTAAAATGAAAGTAAATGGTAAACTGGTTGCTTAGTCACTAGCTTGATAACATGTAGTTGTCTCGGACAGCATCCCTCTGATATGCAAGTGATAACAACCTGATCTTTGTTCACTATAAACCAACCTTGTGAACCACTCCGGTTTGAGCCATGTAATATGCATCATAAAATCCCATTCAATAAAACCCTGCACTCAACCTCACTAAGGTTCAGCAACATTCAAAGAATACTGATTCACTGGCTATATGCATCACCCAAAGCATGGTGTGACACTAAAGAATGATATTAAATAATAACTCTAGATTAGGAAGTCGGGAACCATAATGTGCACTGAGTGAGCCTCAAAAGTACGAGAGCTCTTGTTAATTTAAACCGTTAGCAACCCTCCCTCTACTATGAGGTTTTGTAAGCATCCCTTGAGCTAATCCTCAAGGGTGTTTTGTAGCTTCAGAAAATGAAAGAAAGAGTAGAGAGGAAGATGAAAAACAAATCCCAAATGAAAGTCATATCTTATAAATGAAAGTCACGCAAAAATTGCAGTTGTACTATGGGTTGTAGTCCACCCAAAAGTGTGAAATACACTGCCTTAAAATATTTACTTATTAAAGCAATAAGGTGGTAATAAACCAAACGCAATTGGTACACTACACAAAAACCACAGGCATCCATTCGCTTACGTGAGAGAATTCTCAAGAAGATAGCTTGTAAATTCTCAGCTTTCCAAATAACATAGCCAGCTTAAATCTCATGCAGAGGCTAAACTGGTGGGTCTTGCTGAACATATGAATTTATTGGGGCCAAATTTCGCTTAGCTAGCTAAAATGAGTAGGAGATATAAATTATTAATTTCACAGCACATGATTTTCTACGTTAGTTAAATTTCGCTTAGCCCATAAATTCTCCACTTTGCAGATTGGCAATGCTTATGGTTGGCAAATTTTCGTTAACCAACGGTCACCTTCGCAATCATAAAATTTCGATCGCCTGCTTTGCTCACCACAGATCCGCCTTCTTCCTTCATTGGCGGTTGAAAACACCTGGATTCCTTAGCATCTTCACATCTCTTGTCATCAAACTTAAAACACGGGTCAGAGGTACAAAGACCTCAAGAAAATCATCAAAAACAAGCTCAAATGGCATTAGTGGAACCAGTGCACTCGCGATATATCAATTGGCTTAATCTTTGATATGATTAGTATGCGCAAAAGCACCAAAACTCATCTTGATAGGCCTGCAAGCCAGAACTTGGGCACTAATCGCGACTTGAGCCACATACTCAGCAAGCTTTAAGGGCTCGCGGGATGCTTATTTCGATCCTTACCGATACCTCGCTTAGCTGCCATTATTTGGCCTCTCACAAATAGGTCAGCATGTTTTACCGCTGAGATGAATGATCAATAAATGTCAGACCTTAAGAGAAAACTTTGTGAAAACCACAACTTGCACTCAATGAGGAATTCCTCCCAGACTTTAAGGTTCTAGAGAGGAACCGCCTTCTTCCAAAAAATACTCCAAAGATCGCAATAGTTCTTTCTAAGCTCCTATTTACTGCTGTGCTTTAAACTCCAATCCACTGCTTTTACAAACTTAAATCCAAAGTAAAATCACCATTTTACATCACCAGAAATCATTTTACGCTTAAGAAAACCTTATCCTGAGGTTCTAATTTAACCATCATAGCCTCACAGATGCTTACATAGAATTTGAAGAAACATGTTGATTTTGATCACCCGGTCAGGGTAAAAGAATCACCCATCGGGAATGTCCCCTGCGACAGGATTGTCTATGGCAAAAGCTACTGGCTCAGAGAATGAGAAAAAGCACAATGGCAACTAGAATAATATGAATTTTGAAATGGCTGCAGTGAGGATCATTAATGAGTTGATGAATTAGTGATACGCATATGACAACTGAGATTCTGTAAGAGAAGATCATAGGGGAATATACATCTAGTGGAGCATGGAGTTTGAAACCGACAATAAGTATTGCTCTTCAATTGCGATTGAAATTAAATCTTAAGAAACCGTGCCAGATAACTTGGTCGCCAGATCACCCAAGTTTTCCCATACAAGAATGAGTCGAAGGTATCCGGAGACAATTTATGTGAATTGGCAAGCAGCGGGCCGAGCCCTGGTACTAATTCGAAGCACAAGTCCACTGCTTGAAGCCAACATAAGCAATGCTCACGCCAATAAATTTGCTGATTAAGTTATTGAAAAACGCAATAGTATACAAATTAAGTTTATTAACTACGTGAAACAAAGCGCTGTTTGGGAGGAAAATCCAGCATTTAAACTATTTTATTCACTGTAATATTGAGCTTTAAGTTTAGGTTTGATTTTGTTTGATTTAATTTTACTATATGTTTTACATGTTCAAGATGTATGTCTGGTGTTGTTAAAAATAAGAGTAAAGAAGGAAGTTTAGTGTGCTTAGAGAGCAGTCGAATGGGGAGTTTCTAAACCCTAGAGCAACAAAAAATCGTTATGTTCTGAACGTCGTATTTGAAAAATTCTCGCGGTTACAATGTTGACCCAATGTTTGACATGGAAAAACGTCGAACGTCATGATTTTAGATCCGAACAGATGTTATGTACCTTCACATGCCAGAATCACATGACGTTGGATAATAATCGCCGGTTTTGATACAAACGTCACGCATGCTGGATACGAACGCCGCTGAGCCCATAATACCGTGAATATCGCTATCGGCAATAAATACGGTTCGAATCGAACGCCGGATTAATGAATGCCGATCGCATCGCTTTTGAAAATAAACGCTCATAATCTTTACATTCATTAACTTGATTTAATCCTAATCGTGCTCGATTTTTATAGTGTTTCAGCCGTAATCCTTGGCCCGTTTCATCTCACCATCCTAGAAATCCCTAAAGCTCCCAAGCATGTCCTGATCCGAAACACCTGTCCACTTCATTTGAAATATTTCACGGGTCCGATTACAGCACCCAGCATCATCACAGAGGTTTGGTATTCCAGTATTGTTTAGCCAGAGAAGGAACACGGTGGTTAGTTATAGGAACCATTTGCCTGACCTACACTCTTACCTAATGGCATTAGGTGTTTGTTCTTTGCCTATGAGTTTTGGTATCTTTGTACTTCAGAGCAATCCAAATAGGGGTGAGGAAGCCAATCCAGATAATGATTTAACTCTAGATTCAATCAACCCCCGACCCTATCACGCGCCTAATGTCGGCAAAATAAAAAAACATTGAAAGAAGCCAATGAAACCCTCCGGCCTAAGATCGTCAAAATTATTAATGATAAGATCTGCAGTTCTCATCTATACAAATCGCCTTATTAATATATGACTCAATATCCTGAGATTTTCTGTAAAACGCAGCCAAGAAGGGTGGGGTGTTGTGCCAACTCCTGTAACAGAACGATAAGTTATGCGGAATTCCCCATGCAAAACTATCACTGGTGGCTTCGCACTTCCAGCTTAAGTTCATCAATGCTTATTATCACCTTGAGTTGGTAAATGCCGAACCATATGAGAAATAAGCAAAACCCAAAACTATCATAAGACTAAAGGTATATATTATCAAATTTTCAACACTATTACTAAAGGACTATTTAATCCCTTGTAATACGCCAAAAACTTGTTAAGACTAGCTTATAAGGATGAGTCATGTATGCCAACTTCGCATCGTCGCCAAGAATTAGCATTCAGCCCTCGGCAATGACTTTCAAAAACTTGTTACTCCCATGTTGGTTTAGATACTAAGATTTATTTTTCTTCGTTTTGTAAATGGTCTATATGCAATTTGAATGGTCTTGATTAATTGCAAGTGCGCAGTGTCAGATAAGTAATAAAAGTGAATATTTAAAGTCCAGATATCGTTCCTACGAGGAGTGATGATAAATCAAAAGACTAACTACTCCCACCAAAGATCATTACCATTTGAATTCCATTGTTATGATGATGAGATGCATACAAAAAATGGATTCTAAACTAATTTCTGAGTTTATACATAAAATACTTTATCTAAAATGATTTAGTCACCTGATGAAACTAACTTGAATCTATATCAAAGTGTATAATCAATTTCTACACCATATCAATTTAGAGCTCAACTTTGCTAAAACTGAGTTTAATAAAGCATTTATTGTAGTATGATTTGATTTCTCCTTTAACTACTCTTCACTGACAGGTTAATGTTCATTTATGATTCATTGTAACTTAATTACTTGTATGATCAAACCTCTTCAAGATTTGCTATTTTCAAGATCATACCCAGAGCTTAGGACTAGAAAACACCACAGTTCTATGACAAGCGTATTGCAAGTCTTTTTTGCACTCTATTTGACATCTCATCCTATATTTCTGATCAAAATTCTCCATCTCCTTTGATTAGATCTTGCTAACACTTGATTCAGATCAAGTCATCGAAATAGATATCCATTGATTAAACTGATATCATTCAACTATTCTTAGTTATGAGGTTATGATCTGGTTCGAGTAAATCAAAGTTCTATTTGTTCCTTTGAATTAGTCTACTACATACCCAAGCCAAAGAATTGAAACATACTCTGTGATTCTCCACTTCATGTCACTCAAGGCTCTCAGAATCAAATCAAGATAACACCTGTTTGGCACACGGTAGTAATCGGGAATGCCAAATTCAAAACTTAATATCAATAAAAGAATTCAAGTAACTAAATCATTCTTCCTATGTACTCAAAATGACTAGTCATCATCAATCATTTCAAGAGGAGAGCATTTTAACTTCTTTAGAATTATTTACCATACGTTGACTAGCTTATCGTGAAAATTCACTAAATTGTAAACAAAAACTGAAATAAATAACTCCATAAACTTTCCATTCTCTATAGATTATCTGAGAAAGATGATTTGTACAAATTCCATCAGCTTCGATTTCATTGAATCAAATCAGAAATGGAACAAAACTCAACTAAAAATAAAGAAAATTATACTGAAATCCAAATTCACTAAAAATAGAAGAAAAAGTAAAGTGATTTCAACTACCTAAACGCTCTTTGAGCATGAGTTAATATGACAGGTTTTAGATGTGTCTGTTTGTATAGACTTTCCAAGTCAGTCTTACTTCAATGATTGCATTGTGGATCCCAAAATTTTGGCCCAAATTGTTATCTATCAACACAAAGTCCTCGGTTGCCATCAAGTTTTGCGCCCTGTCGCTGGCCTCTGTCAGATTCGTTGTTTTTTGTCGCGACCGATATCTGCTATCCTTTCTTACTTTGTCGACATACTTTGATAATGTCACGATATAATTTTGGTGAAGCAGTCTTGTTCGTGTCGCAACATGAGTGCTTTGTGTTACAACACCAAACTTGTTTGCAGCCACTTTCAACCTTCACTGAATTGTTACGAAAGATGCGCTTCCTCTTTTTTTGTCGCGACAAATATTCTTATTCAGCCTATAAACCGTCGCATCAGAAGCCTTTTGCCACGCCAAAATTTCTTTTATAGCCGGCACTTCATGACATAAACTTTGTCGCAATCACTCTTTCCTTCCTTTGGCCCTTTTATAGCCAGAGATTTGTTGGAGACATAGAATTAGTTTGCCGTGACAATCTGGCTGCCATTCCTCGCTTATTCTTCACTTCAGTCCTAATTCTTCTCTTGTCGCTTACAAATT
The DNA here is from genome assembly GCA_016808115.1 of Tetrastigma voinierianum. Taxonomy (NCBI): domain Eukaryota; kingdom Viridiplantae; phylum Streptophyta; class Magnoliopsida; order Vitales; family Vitaceae; genus Tetrastigma; species Tetrastigma voinierianum. Next base: position 90,629 of record JAEQBH010009263.1, read on the forward strand.
TTATCATTCCATAGTTACGTTGCGACAAGAAAATTTCATCGCCACCTCTGTTTTGCCTTCCAATTTTTGTCAGATAGAGAATCACTCCTTCATGTTTGCTGCGGATATTATAATTATAATCTTCGTCACATAAATTAAGGGTTTCGTCGTGAATTCGAATGTTATGTCGCTGCATGTGATTTTCATTGCAAATAGAATTCTCCTTGAGCTGGTCAAAACTTTGTCAAAACATAAAAACACTATCTCTCAACTGACTTGTGTTGTATCTTATCATTTTCTCGCTTTCGCAGAAATGCTCTTTTGTCACGGCGTGTTCATATGTTAATCTTCAGCCTTTTATGTTATGACAGAGAACTTATTGGCCACGCTTCCTCACATTTTCTTTGATCATGGTCACTATAGAGTAAAGGATTGGCGATTTATTACCCTTTCTTCATCACTCTTTCAATAATGCTTCATGACAGAAAAGCTCTTGCTCTGGATATAAATTTCTTTTCTTGCACTGTCTACTCCAGATTTGTTACACATTAGTTGAGCGCTACCATATAGTTCCTTGGCCTACTTGAATTTTGTGTCACATATAAAAAATTGGTGTCTATGTAAGACTGTTAATTTCCACTTTGCATCTTTCATTGTTTTCCATTTTAACAACTGAAACATAAAGTTTGTGAATTCATCTGGTAATACAATAGATCAACTGTTAAAAACATGAAACAAATGATCTTAAAATAGATATTTTTAGATTTATCAAATTCTCAAATGAAAATCTTACGAGTCCTAAGAAAAGAAGATACTGAGCTATCCTTAAACAATTTAAGTGGCTTTGGCTAATATTTTCTGGTTAAAGCTCATCATAAGAAACATGTCAGTTGCAAAAATGTTTCGGGAGGTCAACTAATCAGAGATTTTCAAGTTCACTAAACAACCAATAATTCATATGTGTAATAATTTAACTATTCAATCCCGATTTTTGTGTGTATGTCTACTTTATTTGGCATCAGTTAATCTTCTCTAGATACTCAGTTGGCATACTCTCTTTCATTCTTAGTCTGTGCTGGTTTATCATAATAATCTCCACTAATGTGTATACAACATCACTTTAAGATCAACTTGTTCCTTAGTCAGGATGTGTGGGCTTGGGTAATGAGGTAGATAATTAGACATTGGGGTTCAATTGTACCTAGACTTCACTAACAACTTCACTCTTGCCTTCTTGATTCATCCTTGATTTTCTGACAAGTTTCAACCTTCCCATCGTGTTTATGCATTCTTCAGATTTCTTCCATCAGAATCTTTCTTCATTGTCCACAAACGTATGATGGCCCTTTCCTTATTTTAGGAAGCTTTTTTCACTTTACATCTCTCACCAAGTTTATGGAATGGTGCAATGTTGTCTTTAAAGCCACCACCTCAACGAACTCAGTCATTAACTCCACTGGGCTGGCATTAGGTACTTAGGTGTCACACCCCAAGGACTTAATTGTTCCAGAAAGGGAAGCGCAAGACCAAACTCATTCCTCCTTGATTTTACTTTTCACAATCATAATTCTCTCTATTTTCTCTTATCTCAATCGTACTTTTCTTTTCATCCCTTTTATCCTTCTACAATGAATTAATATTCTCAAACTCATCCTTTTCCTCACATTGATGTACTTTCTATGATACCAGAAAATAAGGTTCTTTCTGTAAGAACATGTGCAAGGGAGAACTGGGCTTCATTTCAAGATATTGATTGGCTATAGGCTTAATAGAAGTATATATGTTGCATTATGGGCAAGCCCAACTTCCAGATAATAAATTGCTTTCATAGTATTGCCTAGGATTTCGCCTTAACTACAATCCAACAAGTTCTAGGACATTGAGAGCTTACTATAATGGATCCTAAAGATGTTCCCTAATATTGGCAATTTCTTTCTCGTAGTTATCACACTACAAACAAAGTTACTTGAGATTTTATGCAACTAAATTCGAACACAAAATGGTCAAAAAGTCTTTGTTCCATCAATTTATAAAGTCTTCCCTATTCTTGAAGTTCAACACATCATTCATAAACTCCAGAATTTACTCTATTTCATTCTTTTCCTACCCTAACATCTAGTTTATTTTTTGTTTTGTTTTTTAGATTTGTTGTCAGGTTGCTTAATGTTTTCAAGAGATTCATTTTGACCACGCTTTCACACATCCCAACACAAACTACTTCATTTTTTTCAACGTATTTCATTCAACCAACATACAAACAATTGGATCAATTAATCTAGAAATGGGTTTCTCAATAATTTAACTAAGCTATTATCACAAGTCAAAGATTTTCAACAATTGCACCATGAAGGAGAAATATATATATAAAAAAAAAAAAAACAAAACAAACAGCAAACACAGAGATGTGCCAAGTGAACTGCTTGAAAAAAATTTCATTCTATTAATATGGCAGACTGATGCATTAGTAATAGAAGGAGGAGATGGAAGATAAGGTGAGCTATTTCTTTTTGTCAAGGCTCATGGAGAGTGTGAAGAACTGGTATGATCATAATCACTTAAAGGTGGAAAACTCTAGGATCTGACCTAGGTCATCTTGATGCTCACTTTCCCTCCAATTTATTTAGCATGGCCCATCTGGCGGTTAGGGCCAATGTTAATCCGTTTATTTGTTCTCACTTTGGCTAGAGTTCAGCACTTCAAAACTCCACCTTAAGCAGCACATCTTGATCGTTTTGTTGACCATATCTAAGCTTTCCATTCAGCATTCTATAGCTCAAGTCTCCAATCTTGTCCAGCCACCAAAGCTCAATTTTGGTGTCTGATGTTCCTTGCATATAATCGGGCAAAAGATCTCATTCCAGGCTGCCTTTCCATAACATCCTCCATTGCTTCAAGGATCTGGAATAATCAATCTTCTTTTTAGCCGCTTAAAGATAAAATGCATCTTCTCGCTTCAGCTTCAAGACGGCCTTTGCCCTGCATCTACTTTCCATCTGTCCTCCGCTTAGGGACGCCTGCCTCTGGGTCCCTTATTTCAACTCAACCTCCAGTGCCCTATCCTCGAGCTGCAGCTTGGAGCTTCAGCTGTTGTCCTCTCTTTCCATTCCGTTTCATGGTCTGGAGGTTAGTAATCAAATACTCACACTAGCTCTGAGCTTTCAACTTACTCGTTGGACTTGTTCCCACCATGGAGTATTAGTATTGGGCTCACACTTCTTCGCCTTGTGGGAGCTCAAGCCATCTTCAAGCCAAGGTTGTTGTGGCTTCCACCGGTTCTTCTTCTTCCCTTACAGCCAACCCGTCTCTCAAGCTTTGCCTTAGGCCCCTAGTGATTCTATTAATGTTAAGGCGATGTCTCAAGCCTCTATTTCCCACCCCTTGGACACTACTCAAGATGCAAGTCTGAACTAATGTTAGTGAGAATCACTCCTTTGTATCCTCCATGCAACTCACTGAGTTTTCATTATTTTGTCACACCGAATTTATATCTCTTTGAGGATGGCATATAATAAGACCTGCTTCCCCACTGTAATATGTTTGAATAGTATGACTGAACATAAAATAAAACCACACCTTTGTCAATTGGCGACGCCCTTCGCAGACGACTGCGTGGGTTTTTCCCGGTGCACTTCCTTTGCCACGTAAAGGTGTCTACAATCTTCCTGTAATGCTCTTCACTATCTTTGACTTGATCCATTTTTTTTAAGATTGTATGTAAGACGGTTTTCTCTCACCTAAGGATATCCATTTCTTACGTATACAACTTTATCCTTCATCCCCACCATACTGAGTGAGAACCTCACCACATCTACAAACCCAAGCCTTTATGTCAATGTAATAGATGCCATCCTACTTTATATCATTCCTAGAAACCCATTTACAAAGCCTTTTCCACGAAGTCTTCAGACCGCAGCTTGTCCTTCCGCAACAGGCTGACTCCGGCATCAGCTTTTTTGTTCACGCTTCCCGCTTTTCCTCTTTTATCTTTTTTATCTTCATCTGCCTCGCTCCAGCTTCGTTGTCTCACTTCGTCAGTGGTTTAAACTGCTTCCTCCTCAATCCTGCGATATCTTTCCTTGATTTCCTCTGCTAAGGTTTGAATCGTTCAAAAGGTACATGGTAGAGAGGCTCGCTTAGGATCTGGGTTTAATGATAGAGAATTTATATAGATCAATTATTTTAGTGATGAGGCATGACTCTTCAATCTGAATTATTTCATTTATAAAGCCAAGAATTGTTGTGCTTCTTAATATTTCACATATTTTTTGACCTAAAGTGTTCTTTTAAATTGGTGTCGGATATAGAATGATGTCATTATATAAATTTTGGTAATTTCAAGTTTTGACTTAGAATTCTTTATCGTATACTAGATTTTGTCTATGTCCAATGAATATGTCGCGACATAAATAGTTATCGCGACATACTTCGAGTCTAAGTTTACTGTTGTTGCATTATAGTGTCTAGTGTTGCAAACTTTTTCGTGTCTGTTTAGCACCAAAGTTAAATCAAAGAGTTATGAAGGGATTTTTGCCGACAAAAAAGTTTTCGTTATTTAAAAACCCAAAATTCATACTTTATATCAACCATTCAACCTAATGACATTATGTATTGTCTTCTTAGTTCATACTTTTGAAACAGATATTTCATCAAACAATCTTAATTCAAGTGTGGAACAAATCCTATTTCTTCACTCTATCATTCATCAAGAAATTCAACAAAGCATTCAAGAATGATACAAGAGAGTCAGAGATAATACATACGAAAAACTCATTAAATTCCCCACTTCACCATGGCTATTATTAAAGCAAATTAGAATAGAATTATTCCTCTAGTCACTTTCTCAGATATTTATTGAGAAGTGCCAATAACATTTTCTTGCTCACCTTCCCCTGTCCCTAAAAATCAGCAACTATCAAACATACAGCCCAGCAAAATTTAAACAATATCAAACCTAAAGTAATCATGGTCAAACTCTCAAAATTAAAATTGGCTTAATGCTCTCCCAAAAGTTGCCAGCTTTAATGTTCATAATAAATCGTCGTGATGATGTTTTCACCTTAGTATAACTTTTCCTTCAAAATCTGATCATCTGATTATGCTTCTCCTGCTGTACTCTTTCGCCTTGACCATTTGCCTTTAAATTACTTGATCTATCTCGTGTTATTGCCCAAAGGGTAATTTGTTAATACCATGTAAGGACCACTCCATCTTCGACTTCACTCGGGAATAATGTCGATGTATAAGACCTGACTCTGCCACCCTTCCTCATAATATTTTGACTGCCACCCTTTGCCTTTCTCGAGATTCCGTGATTACTACAAGTCACTCAACCTTCCACTCATTCACTGAGCAAGATCTTCTCTCTCCCTTTGTAGTCAAAGTCACAAATCAATCTCTTAATGGTCTGAAGATAATTAATTCAATTTAAAGCGAGTATTGATAAGGTTTTCCCAATAGCCTTGTATGGGGACATTCCAGAGTTTTGAAGGAGCCTTATGTTTCCACAATGCATCATCTAAATTTTTAGATCAATCCTTCATTTACTTTTCAGAATTTCTTTATTTCCTTATTGAAATTTCTTCGTCTGATTGATTTGATGGTGAGTAAGCCAAACCCATCACATGTCCATTCCACATTCCATGAGTTTCAAATTTATTTGCAAATGGTTTCATCACCATGATTGTCTCCGGTGCTCAAATCGTCTAAAACATTTATTTTGTAGTAAACTACTATCAGATCGACATCATTTATGATGTTATTCACCCATTTGATATAATCACGCCTAGGAGAATGGTTATGTTACTAAATGATGATTGAGTGGTCCATAGTCATTCTCAAACATATACTATTAGAATTTTATGTGGGCCATTTTCAGGTTGTGTAGCTCAATCTCTCACAATTATCACAATGTTTGCCCTATACTAAACAGTCTTTGAATAGGTAGCTGACAAAAACCTGATTGGCATTTTTCTAGGCTTTTGTTCTACAAAGTAACCCATGGCGATGCACGATATCTATAATAATTCGTTTCTATATCCGGGAAATACATCTCCTTAAGTGATCAACTGCCTTTTGCAAAGTATTAACATCCCCAAGATAGAACTGGGCAACTGTTCTTAATTTTCTTTCATCTGTAGTCAATTCGTATACAACTCCACACGCCAAGTGAACACTATCGCATACCGTGGTGTCTGAACCGATAATAAAACAATCACTATTAGGAAAATTTTCTTCATTTTAGTTCATTTTTCTTTCTGAAGTGCTATTTCATTATGACAAGTATGTTCATATTCTTCTTATTTTCTATCAAGATCAAATTTATAAAGAAGGCCCATCTGATCAGTTCAAGTCAGCCTCCTTCTTTGCCATTAGATATCAAATTAAAAGATGATCAAGTGTATTGAATAATGATCCACATGTGTGCCTGAATTTTTAGTAAGCAAAACACCGGCAACACCTACTTCTCAGGCGGTGAGTAGCTATGCCCTCATTAAAGGTTTGCTGGTACTAATACGTTCTTATCAACATAACCCCATTGCATAATCATCTTTAGTATCACACATATTTCATAGTCATTGTTCTAGTCAAGAGTCAACATGATGGGAGGTCACTGATCCCACTTGATTTCATCAAATGATCATGACTACCAAAATAAAAATTTGCATCTTTTTTTCCCAGCAAATACATAATATCTAGAGATTTCAGAGTCTAGTAAATCTTCTGAGGAAACCAGTATGTTTATGACGTTTATCCCTTAACTGCTGTTAGTGGCATAAGGGTTTTATACAAAGATCTTGCTTGGTCTACTTCCAACCAAGCAGAAATTGTGTCCCAAGACAATACCTTCTGTTACTATAAAATGGGTATTCTCTCAATTAGATCTAGATTTTTGTCTTGACACCTCTGGAAGTAATATTTCTGGGTCTTTCTAAACACTCTGCAATAAGATTCATAAGACCGAGAAGTCATCCATAAGATTTGAAGAACCTTTTCCACCAAATCGTAAAAACATAGCATCATACACTAGCAGCAGTAGTATTACATAACTAAAAAGGTATCCTTCTAAAGAAAAGGTGCCATACAATATGTGTCAGTTTTCCTGATCCTCTGGGGCTATAGCAACTGTTATAAAAACCAGAACATCTGCATTAAGAAAACAAGTAATGGAAAGCTCTAACCCTGACGGCCAATGAGCGAGGATAATGGTCCTTTCGAGTAGGTTCAGCCTCGTATTCATGTTGACACTCTCCATCCGTCAGCACTGGAATCAATCATCTTCATTCAGTGAATCCTCCCTTCAAATCATATGAACTCGGCTTAGCCAATGACTCGTTTGAGATCAGATATATAGGCCCCGTATTTAGCCACTTTGTGTTCTTCCTACTATTTTCTCTCATTATTGACTAAGCTTCTAATGTTCTATGGGAGGCTTTAAATTCTCCTCCAATAGATTCAGGATACAACAGAAGACATCTTTCAATCTATGGTCTTCGTTATCATTCCTTATATTTTAGACTTAGCAATTTTTGTTTTTCTGCTTCAATAATCCAATCGAAATCACCCCTTTTTCTCGTTGCAAGAAGATACTCTAAATTCAGGTAATTTAGAATGTTCCGAATTTTTGTTTATGTTAAAAATCTTCCTTCATAATCACGATTTTCTCAGGTTATTTCTTCAAATACCCGCACGCTTCAATTAACATTGGGAGTCCAGAAATTCAAACTCAAGATGCTCAAGATCTTGGAAATTCATCTCATTCTTATTCATTGAACTCGAAATATAATTCGCTGTCAATCTTAACCGATGGAATTTTTGTTTATACAATTTCACAACCACATTACTTAATTCAAAGAGCCAAACTGGATTGAGATTGAAGTGCACCGTCATCTCCAACCCTAAGAGTTAATTCTCCTTTTTTCACGGCTCGATCAGCGTTCATACAAGAAAGGCCTCTAAACAAAAGAGGGACTTGTCGTCTTCCTATATCAATAACTTATGAAATCCACCTGGAAAATGAATTTTCCACTTTGATTAGCATATCTTCTAGAATGCCCTTAGATAGCCACTGTCTCTTATCTCATTCTAGGTCATGGCTGTGGGAGTTAGTTCCCCCAAACTTAGCCTTTTAGCAATAGACAAAGGCATCAAGTTTATGCTGCCTTAATCATACAAGAAGCCTATATCAACATGCCTACCAGACTATAGTGAAGCCTATCCTATCTTCTGCAAGACTGAATTATCAGACCGCAAAGGTCATGTCGCTCATTATTCCTTCTTCAACAACTTTTCTTTTTCGCCAATATCTCCTTCATAAATTTTGTAAAGAGGCATTTGAGTCAATGCTTCTTTGAGAAAGGAATGTTGACTCCTATCTTCTTAAAAATGTCATAATCAGAGAATTGTTTTGTAGCTTGCTTTCTGCAGTCTTTAGAATTGTTCTTGGGTGTCATAAGCCTTACCTCTTCTTTTTTTCCCAGATTTCTTTTCCACCGTTGTTCGTTATTTTCTCTCCAGAGTTTTCGAACTGTGTTTGCTAAACTTTCCAACTTCAGCATAATTCTCTTCCTTAATGTCCTCTTTTCAACTCTTCTTATTCCAATTCTCCGCTACTTTCTCGTAAGTACTGCCATACATTCTGGGTCCTTTTGGTACTGAATTGAATCCTTGACCGATTCGCATATTCTGAGCCAATCACTCATCCGAAAGTGTCCAAATTCTTCTAAATAGATGAACATCAAACACAATTGTGTTTTGCCCTGAATGTCATTAGTCATGCCCTGTTCATGTATATTTAGCAGCCTTTGTTTTCCCTATGAAAGCAAAGTATTTGGTCTTCAAATGAATTGGACTCTTTTTAGACCTCATTTGACTGTTTCATTCCATTTGTCAGCGTTTTGAACCGCATGTGGAGGGCGATATTGCCAGGTATTCGCCTATCGCTACCTTGTGGTGCTCCTCACCAGCATGAAAAGTTTGGTTCCTCAATGTCACGAGGTGGGCAAGTCAATAGATTGAAACTCAGAGTCTTACTAGCATTTAGTAACGTGGCCTCCTCAATCAGCCTCTTCTTCAACTAGTCTCTGCCGACTAATTTCACCTCTTTCTTAATCGTCCACTTCATGTGTAGTTATACTGTTGTCACTGTCATCACATCCATCGTCAGCTACATTGCTGCTGAATCTTAATCAAACCATTTCCTCGGGCCATCGCTGCTGCCTTTTTGAAGTTTGTGATATTTTGTAGCGTATTGGCAAGACTTCATGTCGCATTGCCTCCTCTCTCGTTTTTCTTAAAGTTTACAAAGAGATACCAATATACCTCGAGACATCTGGCGGTGCGGAGGAATAACTGAGTAACAACTCATCTTACGCAGGGTGCATCTTTACCGCTTTGTCCTCCAGCGCCGCAGAACTCTCTCCCGCCACATACTTTCTTCGGCTGGTCGATAACGCATCCTTCCGGCGTCCCCAACCAACCATTGATCCCACCGCAATGAACAACCATGCCGCCACATCTCTGCTGAAAGGGGAAGATGAGCCTTATTATTTTCTTTGGTCTACTCCCATCCAGTTGACTGAAGAGTCATCCTCGTAGTTCCCATATGCCTATCGTGAGGTGACCAATAAACTGGGTGTTACAGCACCATGGTAAATACGCTAGCTTCCAGCTCAAAATTGGTCAATTGCGTTGGTTCCAACAACAGAGTATTCCTCTGGTTAAAAGCACCCAAAAGTCCCCATGGGTATTAGGCCTTCAAGTCTCTCTCGCTACTCCGAATAATGCAATTTTCTTTTATTTAGTTATATCGATTTCACCGGTGATCTTCACCTTTCGCGCTTCAATCATGACCAAAGTTGCAACAGATTCGTCAGGTGACAAAATCTTCCAAAAGAAACAAACTCAGATCAATGCAATTTGTGGGAGAGCGCTTAACTCCCCTTTAAGTCATTCATTTTTTTAGCTTTTCACTCAAGGTCATTAAACTGCTATGATTTTGAATTTATAATAACAAAAGAAAATGTCCAAATTAAAATTTTGCTGAACATTGATATTTAAATTCTCATTTATTCCTGGGCCTAACTACACTAAAACTTGTTAAGACCAAAATTTATATGGCCCTTTAACATCTATTACCAAAGATTTTATTTTCTAATCCTCATCGATTTAAAAGTTTCATATGTTCAGCCTATATGATGAGAGCTTAGTGTATGCTAAACTTCTGCACTACCAAAGAACTATTCAATCCTCAAGACGCCAAAAATTGACACCCCATGTTAGTTTAGATTAAGATTTGATTACCGTTTACCCATTTAAAATTGTCAAGTCTGATTACTCTTAAGTGCACAAGCCGCAAGTAATAAAAGTGGAGGCTTGAAAGTCTGCATATCGTTCCCACGAGGAATGATGATAAACACAAAACACCTAACTGTTCCAACTATTCAAGATCATTACTATTTGAACTCAATCGTTATGATGATGCTGACACAAAAATGATCTTAAACTAAATTTTGAATATTATAAAATAATTCTACCTAAAATATTTGAGGTTTCATTGAATGAAACCAATGGAACTGGGTCTACTGTATAATCAATTTCTGATTATATCGATTTAAGCTCACTTGCTAAAAATCCCAGTTTGTCACATTTATGGTAGTATGATTTGGATTTCCTTTAACCATACTCTTCACTTTGATTAGAGTTAATGTTCATTTTTATTAATGAACTTAATTAAATACTTGTATGATCTAACCCTCTTTCTAAGATTTATATTTTCTTCAAATACTTCATACCCGTGAGTTAGATCGAATATTCTCCATAGGCAGATAACAGTTTTTTCAATTTTGATTGACGACCTCATCCATATTTCAACAAATTTCCATTTTTGATTAGCAGCTGGTTAATACGGACCAGATCAAGTCATCAAAGAGGAGATACCGAATGACAACCGATACTCATCTGAATTATCCGCCATGGTGTTGGTGATCTATCCGAAAGCAACCCATCAAAGTCTTACAGTTCCTGATCTACTATGTTCACAAAGAACTATCTGCTTCCCAGATTCTCCATCTCCTGCGGTCACCCGTAGGGCCCCAAATCAAAGCTAGCATATAACACCTTGCCTGGCATACGCACCGGGAATAGTTAACCAAAAAAAATAATATCAAATAAATTCAAGAATTTGTAAGCCAGCTATCTTCGCTATGTACCTGCAAATGACTATCATCATATCCCCAGAGAGAGCATCACTTTTTCGAACCCGTTTACTTCATCGTTGTTCAGCCGACGTGGTGTAAATTCACTAAATTAAACAACTGAAGAATATCTCATAAATTCTTCATCCTCCATTTAGACTAGACAGTCATGAGTGATGGATTTTATAAATAAATTCCAACTCAAGCCATTTTGGGCTTAATAATTCAAATCAAGAACAAATAAAACTAACTAAACAAAAGAAAACTATATCAATCCAAATCTACAAAATGGTAAATAAAATAAATAAAAAGAAAATAAAATAAAAATATACAAAGTCTTAAATTACCCGTACGCCCTGAGTTATGATGACAATGTCTTGATATTATTATGATCTTCAATGTTAATTACTAATTGATTGTATTGTGGTCCCGCAATTTGGTTCGAATTGTTACTTCATACGGGGTCAGAAAGTCCTATTAAGTGAAGGAGTTTTTACGCCCTTATCGTTGGCCCCTGTTTAATCCTATGTTTTTCATATGACTTTAGATTCTTTGATCTCTTCTGAATTTTTGTCGCTGATGTATTTTGATAATGTCACACAAATTCTATAGTTGTAGCCTTGAACAATGAACATGAGTGCTTCACGCACTAAACTCGCTTTCTAAGCTTAGCTGCTGTCCTTCATTTTCAGGATTTTATGATGTAATTTTTTGTGTCACAATAATTATTCTTTATTAAGCTCGTAAACTCCCGTCATTACAGAGTTTTCCATGTCGCAGAGCATAATTTCTTCTTATCTTCACACTTCTGCCTCAACATAAAATTTCTTCACGCAATCACTTCTTCCTGGCCTTGTAGTTGTCGAATGTTTGTTGCGACACATCGCCTGGCCATTTTCAGTTTTCTTCAATTTTTCATGACGAATTTTTCCCACAATGTATAGAATTTATCATTCCACAGCCTTATTGTCAGCACAAAGATTCTACTTCCAATTCTCATTATGTCGCAAAATGAATTTCTTGACGCCACCTTCTTGTTTCATTCCAATTTTTTTGTCACGACGCGAATTCACCTCTATGTTTTGGTTGTCGTACTATAATCTTTGTCACGACGGGATTTTTGTTGTTCTTTATTGTGAATTTGGAATGTTATGTCAGACAAGATTTTTTGATTGTGCCTCCAGACGGTTTAGATGCAAAGATTTTGCGCAATTGATAAAAACACTTATCTAACGTGGTTTGTATAGATTTCATATTCTTTCACGGCTAAAGTCATTCTTATCTGATAGAGTCTCTATCCGCATCTTCACCATGTTACACAGAGGAATTGATCATGATGACAGTCTCTTCATGATTTGTTAATCATGGTCACACGTATAGCGATTTGTCGCGGAAACAGCTTCATACTTTTCAGAATAATAAACGCATGAAAACTTTGTCATTAATATAAATTTTTCGCCATTGAGTTCTTTCCGAGCTTATTGCAATATTTACATAGGCTACGACATAGTTCTTTCGCTCTCGTTTAACGGCCGAGACAAAAATTGTTTTTACAGCACATTGTACACTTTTTGCGCTTCTTTTCTAATGGTTTTCTTTTCACTAACAATTCAGAAACACAAAGTTGAATATTCCATAATTTGCACAACAGATCCAAACTATAAAACATGTAATGAGACTGGGCAATAGATGAGTTGTAATCATCCTTGTTCAAGATCATTAGATGCTCACTAATTGGTCAAGGTGAAGGAAGGAACAACAGGTACGTCGTGGTACCATGTCAAAACTTGGGCAGATCCTAAGGTAATTATCATCACTTCATCTGCATCTCCCATCACTAATGTTTCATAGGTGACTATGGGCATTAAGTTCAACCATTTACTCATCAGACAACCTCTTTTTATGTCACAAGAGATGTCCTCTGGCATTCGGGATTTCAAATGAACACGCATCTTTATTTATTCGCGGTTTTGCAAGAATGGCAAAGCACTACAGATACCGAGGTCCCGGATCCATCCTGTATTTAAGGCTATATCAGTATATGATGTCGTGATTCCCGATTCGTTACTATAATCAGTCATGAACTCGTAGAAGAGCTAGATAGTACATGAAAATTGTTAGTATAGCAGAAGAGGGACTGTAAGGAGGCCTGCCAACCATCCACCACCCATCCACTCTCTCTCATCATCTACTGAACTATGTCCCTGTCCTTTTCTTCCTGAGATCAAACTGGGACTCATCTGCATCTGTGCCTATTGGGATTTAGATCCAGTGATGGGCTATGTCAAACATGAGCAGATATGGATGCACTGTACTCATGTGCATAGTCACGAGCAACCAACCGACCATCCTCACCAACCAAAGAAAGGCCTAAATAAGAGCAACAAGCAGTGCTTCATATGCTATCATCACACTAGGTGATCCTTTAGATCACTAGGAGTTCCATGATCTTCTTTTTCTTTACTTGACACCGAGGACATTGTCCATTTGATTTGGGGGATGGGTGTCGACGGCATCACGTACTAATCGTTTAGATATGTTTGTATTTGTTTATGTTTATGTTTATGTTTTGATTTCAATAATTTAATAGTTTATAAAATAGATGTCTTCAATGGTCTTCATGTTTCAGGTTGTGTTAGGTAGTGGGAGTGACAAAAACAAAGTGCTATTTTGAACCCTATATTGATGGTTTTGAGTGCTTTTTGCGCTGGCATAATCGTCATTTGGTGCCAATCATGTCAAGTCTTCTTAGCATCACTAATAATTCTGCTTAGAGGTTATTTTGGTTGTTTGTTTTGGCATTGAAATGATATTTGTGATATATGATGAATCCATGAAGATTGAACCCTAATGTCAACCATCAATCAAACAAAATCCAGAGAATGAAGGCAAAGTGAAGAAAATCAATGCGTAAAGGAGCAGAGGCAATGCAAGAAGATCAATTTGCACATAAGATTGCGAAAGGGTTTTATATTGATTTGCAAATACATGAATAAATGGATCTTTAGTGAACAACAATTTTAATCTAAAATTTTCGCTTAAAGACTATTCCTGGCTACTCACGCTTTTCTACATTTCTCATTAAGACTCGCTGTTATTTAAATTTCTAGCTACTTAATTGTGTCTGTTAAATTTCTGTTTTCATGATATTCTTGTTATTCATTATTTGTTTTTAAATTTTTCAAGCATCAGCTGAAATTTGTATGCCTTAGGCCGAAATTCACCGCTCTGTCAGCCACTTGTAAATAATTTTAAACCACTCAATTTGGTGACACCCTGTCCCAATCATTAAACTGTTAGTTTTTATGCAGATCATCATGGCTCCATATAGCTTCCTCTCCCAATCCCTAAGCAACAAATTGAGGCTTAATTCTTAAATAAGTTTTTATTTTTGTAAATATCTTTTCTGAGTTTGAAGAGGCTTGGTGTTTCTCTCTCTCCTTCTTCTTGTTGGCTTGCCAAACACCTCTTGAGGATGACAACCTCAAGATGTTTGCTGCTCTTTGAAGAGTACAAAGCCATTGGTGGTGAAGAAGGCAGGTTGTCCTCTGCAAAAGTTACAGGCAATGTTTAGACCTATCTTCTCAAACTAGGGCACATTAATAATGCTCACACTGGCCAATACTTTCTACCAGCTGAGATGGTATACTATTGCCAGAGGCCTATATTTTTAGATTTGGTCTCACTACATTGAAATGATGCTTGAACATAGTTCAACTAAAGGGCCATAGATACAGCCACAGCTCCGTGTTAATCAAATTAGAGTGTTTCTAGGGTTAGTTTAAGGTTAAACATAGATCCGGTTGTGGCTTGGACTAGTAGGTTGGTCATAACGCTGTAGGATAAAAACCCGAGCACACTTATTTGTCCAGCAACAAGTTATGACCTAAATTTCAAGTTAATTCTTTCACACATCACTTTC